>JAWJVD010000103.1:145000-266226 GCA_038048745.1 Coluber constrictor foxii | reverse complement strand
TATGAATTAAATAATGAATAGAATAGAATAGAATAGAATAGAATAGAATGGAATGGAATGGAATGGAATGGAATGGAATGGAATGGAATAGAATAGAATAGAATAGAATAGAATAGAATAGAATAGAATAGAATAGAATAGAATAGAATAGAATAGAATGCAGAGTAGAGAATAGAGAATAGAGAACAGAACAGAATAGAACAGAACAGAACAGAATAACAGGGTTGGAAGGGACCTTGGAGGTCTTCTAGTCCAACCCCCATCTTAAGCAAGAAACCCTACACTACTTCAGACAAATGATTATCCAACATCTTCTTAAAAACTTCCAGTGTTGGAGCATTCACAACTTCTGGAGGCCAGTTGTTCCACTGATTAATTGTTCTCCCTGTCAGGAAATTTCTCCTTAGTTCTAAGTTGCTTCTCTCCCTGATTAGTTTCCACCCATGGCTTCTTGTCCTGTCCTCAGGTGCTTTGGAGAATAGCTTGACTCCCTCTTCTTTGTGGCAACCCTTGAGATATCAGAACACTGCTATCATGTCTCCCCTAGTCCTTCATTTCATTAAACTAGACATACCCAGTTCCTGCAACTGTTTTTTATATGTTTTAGCCTTCAGGCCCTTAATCATCTTTGGGAATGGGGAAGACCAGGCCCAGGCCAGGGCCTTTCAGGATTGGGATGTCTTGTAGGCAGGGAGGAACAGGGGCAGGATGACCAAGAGAGGCTAAGCAGTGAACAGGAGAGACAGAGCTCAGGCAATGAGAAGGGACCACCCCCTCCTGATCCTCGATCACGGAGAGTGGACAGAAGGCAAAAACAGCGCAGCCTGACTCATCTACTCGGGAGGAAAGCACCCCGCCCCTCTTCACAAGGCCCACCTGGGGAATGAGACTTAAGGGAGGGGCATTTGTTGGGAAGAAACACTGAATTCCTGGAGCGTTGAGTGCCGGACTTTTGAACTTTCCAGGATTCCTTCTTGGTTTTTGGATTCTTGCCTTGCTTCTTGGCTTTTGGGACTCTTCGACATGCCTGCTGGATTTTCTTGCTTGCAGCCGTGCTGCTCACGGTATCGGGCTGCACTGAAGCTGCGTGAGGTGTGTTTGTGTGTGTCGTCCCTTGGCTGTGGGAATTGCCAGAAATGTGGGAGTATTTGGGGGGGAATTTGGAGCAATAAGGGGCGGATTTAAACTTCCCGCTGCCTGTGTTGCCTCTGTCCCGTGCCCGGGGTCATCACAGTTAACTCAAAGGAATCTGTCTGCCTTTAGATTCCTGGCGTTGAAGGTTTTTTACATCCAGTGAAAAACTTGTTGGCCCTTTAATAATGCTGCCTCCCCCCCCCCCCCCCATCTACAAGTAATCCTCAATTTACAACTATAATTGAACTCAATTGACCCTTCTTGCTAAGTGAGACGGTTGTTAAACGAATGTTGCCCCCTTTTACGAGCTTTCCTGCCACGGTTGTTAAGTGAGCCTCTGCAGTTGTGAAGTTACTAACACGGTCGTTAAATGAAACTGGCGTCTCCCATTGACTTCTGTTCATCAGAAGCTTGCAAAAGGGGATCATGCAGGGGTGAAATGCTCCCTGTTGGGACCGGATCGCCCGATCCAGTAGCGACGGCGGTGGGTGGTTCAGTGAAAGTAGCAAAAATCCCTGCCCCCCCCACCCCCATTGCCCAGCTGAGCCGCGCAATCATCAGAGGCTTTTTTTTTTAATTTTATTTTTAAAAGCATTTTTTCTACAATCTCTTCGGCGGAAAAAATGCTTTTAAAAGTTAAAAAAAAAGCCTCTGGTGATCGCGCGGCTCAGCTGGGATCATCAGAGGCTTTTAAAAGTATTTTTTTTTCACAACCTCTTCAGCAGAAGAGGTTATAGAAAAAAATGTTTTTAAAGGGAAAAAAAAGCCTCTGCCGATCAGGCAAGTCAGCTGGGATCGTCAGAGGCTTTAAAAGCATTTTTTCTACAACCTCTTCGACTGAAGAGGTTATAGAAAAAATAGTTTTAAAAGTAAAAAGAAAAAAACCTTGGCCACACCCACTCAGCCACCAAGCCACGCCCACAGAACCGGTAGTAACAAATTTTACATTTCACCACTGGGATCATGTGACTCCGGGATCCTGCAACCGTCATAAGTACATGCCAGTTGCCAAGCTTTCTAAATTGTGATCACTTCTTCAGATATATATATATATATTATATTTGACCTGGTCCTGAGAAAGATGCCCAGTTTGAGCTGGGATTGGTTTAATTCTATGGATTTTCCTTAATTGGAATTTCTGTTATTTTGGCTTTAGCTGAATCTTGGCTGCCCTGTTACCAATTTAGTCATTTTACGAGCTTGAATTATGCGTTGTTTATAGAACTCTATAAATATTTTGCTTCGCGGGCTTTGTGTGGCCTGCTTGTTTTTAAGGAGGAATATTGCATTAATTAAACCAGGATTTCTTTTCTGAAAATTTGGGACTGGTCTCAAATCCATATTCATTTCAAATAACCGAATTATTTGACCGGAGCGTTTGCTGAAATTACTACAGAACATTTTTCTGGAGTGACACATGACATTTGAGATGGGCTTATAATGACATATAAGATGCTTTCAATATATAGGTAGTCCTTGATTTATAATGTCTTGCTTAGTGACCGTTCCAAGTTACAACGGCACTGAAAAAAAGTGACTTTATGACAGTTTTTCACACTTTCACACCGTTGCACAATCCCTATGTGATCAAAATTCAGGCTCTTGGCAACTGACTCATACTTACGACGGTTGTAATAAGCCAGAGTCACGTGATCCCCTTTTGCGACCTTCAGGGGAAGCCAGATTCATTTAGCTAGCTTGAGGGATTCACTTAACAACGGTGGCAAGAAAAGGAGTAAAATGGGGCGAAACTCGACGCCCGTCTCACTTAGCCACAGGGGCTCAGTTGTTGGTCGTAAGCCGAGGACTACTTGTATTTTAGAAGCCCTGCTGTATGCATTGTCTGGAAGGGAACGTAGGTTGGTAGGAACAGGGGATAGGGTCTTTTTCTGGCACCAATTCCTTCTTAAATGGTCTCTTTTATCTTTATGTAATTTCAGGGCCATTCTACTTGGACTTCCAATGATTTTAAATTTAATCAGCTCCGTTTCTTATGGCTTTCAAGATTCCCTATTCAGTTGAGTTATTTAGAGAGAGGGAGGGAGGGAAGGAGAGAGAGTGAGGGAGGGAGAGAATGGGGGGGAGGGAGAGAGAGAGGGGGAGAAAGTGAGAGGGAGAGGAGAGGGAGGGAGGAAGAGGGAGGGAGACGGAGAAAGAAGGAGAGAGAGAGGGAGGAAAAGAGAGAGGGAGGGAGAGAGGGAGGAAAAGAGAGGGAGGGAGAAAAAGAGCGAGAGAGAGAGGGAGGGAGAGAGAGAAAGAGAGGGAGAGGGAAACAGAGAATGAATGAATGAATGAATGAATGAATGAGTATGTGTTTCATGGACTTTTTACATGTTAGCAAAAATAGGAAATTTAGTTTGTTGATCTGCAATAAAGATCCATCTAGGAAAGTGTCATTTTTAAAGACCACAGATTATCTATCCACAATTCCCAGTAGGGCTTTCTTCTGAGTAACCCTGTTAGTAGCTGTTAAGGATATTGTTGTTGTATTACCAACCAGTAGAGTGTAGAACACAGAGAAACGTTGCTGAGAGCAATGAATAAGAGATGTGCAAACTGGTTTATCAAAAAATTTACTTTATAGTGAAAAAACAATCTCATCGTCTTTTAAACAATCCAAGTCTTTGCCAGTTGAATCAGTCCAGTGATACAACAGTAATTGGTTAGAATAGCAAGTTTACTCTGGTAACAAACCACGATGGTAGCAGATCCACCCACGATGATAGCACAACGATAGCAACTCCTCACACAATGGTAGCATATCATCAACTGACTACATTACAGATCCCTTCTTAAATACATTTACAACTAGTGATTATCTAATTACAGCATGACTCAGCATTACAATGATTCAGCAGTAAAACTTAAAGTCATAGAATACATATCCATGTTAAAGTCACAGAACACATAGATGGCCTGGACAACCTGTTAGGCTCACAACATATCCTAACAGTAGCAAAGCTGTTTCTCGGCTTCTCCTGGAAGAAAATAAAAACTCTTACAGTAGCTGTAACCATTGCAAGAGGCCGTTGGGTGATGATGGAGTTGCTGTCTCACCAAGGGAAAATATCCCTTTAAAAGAGAGCAGCCTCATCGGGAAGGAGCTTGAAAACTACAATTGCAGAATCAGACCCATAAAAACCTCCTTTATGTGCTCCGTGACTTCCCTTTTGAGCATTGCAAAAAAAGGCAAAGAGGAAGTTAAGTGAAATAGTAGCCTCGCCATCCACAAAATATTATCAAAATGTAAACAGAATTCTTTGGCAGATTTTAATGTGCAGTAGAGATACCCTCGAAGACCAGCTTAGCTTCCTACCTATATAAGAATTAAGGGAGAGCTGCCCTATAAGAGATTTGGGGGAACAGATGACAAAGATCATTAAAAATCAACTAGGAAAATAGTATACATAATCCTTGATTTAACGACCATTCCCTTAGTGGCTTCTTGTGCTGGCTTTGTATTTTGCATTTTTTTTTTGCATTTACGTTTTTTTTTTTTACAAGAGTCAACACTTCTGAAAACACTTCTGGAAAAAGGCAAAATTGCCTTTGCGAACCTGCATTGGATTGGACTTACTACCGGTAGTATAGGTGGTCCTCGATTTACAACGGTTCGTTAAGCGACTGTTCAGAGTGAAGTCACTGAAACAACCGTTTTTCATGCTGATGATCGTTGCAGCCTTTCCCGTGATCAAAATTCAGAAGCTGGATGAATGACTCGTATTTATGACGGTCGCAGTGCCTGTGGGGGGTTCATGTGATTCCTCCTTTTTGCGATTTTCTGACGAGCAGAAGTCAGCAGGAAAGCCAGGTTAACTTAATGACTGTTTGACTAACGTAACCGCTGCAGCGATTCATGTCACCAGTGTGGCTAAGAAATGTCGTAAAACAGGGCAATACACACTTAATGAACATCTCGCTTAACAGCAGACATTTCGGGCTCGATTCTAGTCGTAAGTGGAAGACCTGCACCCCATTTCGTGACTGTTCTTAGCCACGTTCGTTAAGGGAATCACTGCAGTGGCTAAATTACTCACCCCGTCGTTATGTGAATCTGGCTTCTGTTTGTCAGAAGGTTGCAAAAAGGGGAATCACATGACACCCACCGGGCCACTTAAGCCATCATAAATATGAGTCATTCACTCAGCGTCTGAATTTTGATCACATGACCACAGGAATGCTGCAGTCGTCGTAAGTGTGAGAAACTGTAATAAGTCTGTTCCGTTGTTGACTTCAAATGGTCACTAAGCGAACTGTTGTAAATCAAGGATTATCTGTACCTGTATGGGCAATTAAACAAATAGCCAACTGATTGATGGAAACCAAAAAACAGGCACATTTTATCACATGGGGTGGACTTGCGCCAAAAAAGCAAAAAAAAATTTGGGCCAAGATAAGACAGGTAGCTAGAAAAAGACGATAGGGAAACAGGTAGATTTTAAACCTGAATTGTTTTTATTAGGCATAATATCAGAAAAACGTGATAAGAAAAGTATGTACTTAATATTACATGTCTTAACAGCAGAGAGGATTATATTTGCGCAATATTGGAAAAATGAAGATATACCATGAGATGACGAGATAGTCAGGGAGATGCTAGATTGTGCAGAAATGGATAGATTGACATTGAAAATTAAGGAGAAAGAGGACGTAGAATACTATCAAACATGAAATTTATTTTACCAATGATTGGGGGGGAAAGGGATAGAGATTAAGAATGTAAATTTATATTGTTAAGCAAATTAAATACCCAGACAACCCGATCTTTATTAAGCACTAAGAAATAGTAAACAAACAAAAAGCCGATTGATGAAATGCATTCGTAGTAAGACAGCTTTCCATCACTTCTTGGAGGAACTGGAAGCAGCAACGGGAATTTGTGAAACTCTTTGCTGCCTGCTTAAGTCACAAATTTAAGGATTTGTCTCGACAGGGAAATGATGAAGAGCCTTAATAAAAATTTTCTTTAAAATGATGTCCAGAACTGAAGAATGTGTGGGATGAGAGCAAGGAAGTTATTTCACCCTGACCTGAAAATTATTTTTATGCAGCAGCTTAAAAATTGTGTTTGTCTTTCCATTTTTTGCAACCGCATCACGTGGCTTGACCGATGCTCAGTTTATCGTGCATCGGTATTCCAAAATTATTTGATGTCATGACTAAATTGGGTAGGTCACCTTTGATATTTGTCCTTTCATTTTCTTTTGCTAAGTGAAAGACTTAGTATTTAGGTTGGTTCAGTTTTGTTTTCTTTCTTTTAGCTCACTTTTACCCTATTTGCAGGGGTGGGATTCAAATAATTTAACCACCGGTTCTCTGCCGTAACGACTGGCTGGGTGGGCGTGGCCATGGTGGGCGTGGCCATGGTGGGCGTGGCCAGGGGGTGTGACAGGCAGCACTTGGCCTCCTGCACCCCCCTGGGAGCAAAAATGTGCCCCCTCCACTCCCCATTTTGAGCCTAGGAGGCCTCCCTGCACTTACTTGGGAGCCAAAATGGCGCACTCCGGGAAGGGGCGGGGCAGGAAGGGGTGGGGCGGGGCCAGTCAACCATTTAATTACCAGTTCGCCTGCCAAATCCCACCACTGCCTATTTGAGATACAGCTTTACTGCAATATTTTTTGCACTTATGGGACGGAAATGTATCTTTTGCTTGCCTTCTTCCTCCTTGGGTGCAAAATACAGCTTATTAGATTTTGTCACATCCAAGTAAATAACCATGAGATTCTTGAGAATGTCTGTAAGGGTTGCATTTTCTTAAGAAATCCATCTGGATCTTATTTTAAATCCATAAATCTCACATAGTGAGTCACCATGTTTATACTAGATCTTGAGCATTAATAGGAGAAGACATTGTTAAAAAGTATGCCCTTTCCTCACTTCTGTTAACGCATACGGCTGCTTCTTTTTAAAATTACGGTTAAATAACATGTTTTTTTTTTCCCGCTGAGGAATTCTCAAGACATTTCAAACAGTGCATCCCTTTCAAGCCACATATTTGGGATCCAACATTCTCTTGTTGTTTGGCTTTGCTAGGGAACGATTAACTAATATTTGGCGAAGTAGCAATTTGGGAATAAAATGATTTCCCATAAAGATGTCAGAGCCTTCCCGAAACTGTTAAATGGAGAGGTCACCCTCTAAGATACATATTTAGCAATATCCTGAATACACTCCAGTGTCCAGAGGGTAGGAACCTACTGTTGTGGCCCATCAGCGGCCTGTGCGGATTGTAGCTGATTCAGACAGCAAGGAGGCTGGTGTGATGTTGCACCAGCAGCCTGTGCAGCTGGCACCCGAGTCGGACAATGAGGAGACCGGAGAAGATGTAGTGCCAGAGGCAGGAATTCAGCCAGGGCCTTCAGAACCTCCAGAAGCTCCCATAAGTGAAGAGGACAAAGAGGACGAGCCTCTTCTCGATGCACAGGCGCACAGAGCGGCCAAAAGGCAGAAGTGGCTCCTCAGGAGGAGGCTAATTGGCCACTCCCTTAGCCTATTTAAGGAGGAATGCCAACTGAAGCAAGTTGCAGGGAACAACTTCAGTTCATTCTCCTTCGCGTCTGGATTCTCTGCAAATTGCTTCTGGGCTTTCTGCCAACCTTCGTCAGATTGTGATTACTTTATCTTTAGTTTCTTGTAGGCTGTTAAGAAAGCTTATTAACCGCCTTTGTTTGGAAACAGACTGAGTTATTTTAGTACATTTAAGTTTTGTACAAACTTTGTTTGTGCTGTGTTCTTTGGGGTCCGTAGCTGGGGCAGAACACCTACTACAGATAGCCCTTGACTTACAACAGTTCATTTAGTGACCGTTGGAAGTTACAACGGTCACGGGATCCAAGGCTTGGCAACTGGTTTACATTTATGATGGTTGGTTGCAGCGGCCCGTGTGTGTGTGTGTGTGTGTGTGTGTGTGTGTGTGTGTGTGTGTGTGTGTGTGAAGGCAAGTGGTGAAATTGCCCCGTTTTACAACTATTCTTGTCTCGGTTGTTCAGTGAAGCACCGCAGTCGATAAATCAGTAATCCGGTTGTTAAGTGAATCCAGCTTTTCCATTGACTTGGCTTGTCAGAGGGTGGCCAAGTGTCTGAATTTTTTTTGTTCTTGTAAAAAGTTTTTTTTTAATTTTTTAAAAACATAAAATACATCTTTTTAGAACGAAGCATTGATCGGTCATAAATCGGTACAATCACAAATTCATCTTTAACAACAACTCATCTCCACTAATCATCATCTTATAAAAGTAATAAAAAATAAATAAAAAAAAACAGTTCACAATAAGTCGCTCAAAACAATTACCTTTCTATTATTTCACCTCAGATTTTAATTTCCAAATAACACAACTTAATGTTTTACGCAATTGTTTCCCTAAAGTCTATCTATTTTATAACACCATTATCCAAAAACCCATTATTTAAATCTTTAAATCCTAACTCAATATCATTTCATTGTCTTTTCTTTTTGTTTAGAAGAACGTATCTTAAAAATATAAATCATTACGATGATCATAAACAATATCTTAACTATCGCTCGCAGCAAATCATCTTCATTTCTGTTTATCTCAACATAATCATCCTAATTTTACTAGCAATCGCAACATAATCATCTTTGACCTACCTTAGAAAGGATGGAAGGCTGAGTCAACCTTGAGCCTGGTGAGATTCAAACTTACAGTAATTGCAGACAGCTGAATGTTAATAACAGGCTTTAGTCTGCTGAGCTATCCAGGCTCCTAATCCTCATCTTTTACTTTTAACCCCAACGTGTCTGAATTTTGATATGAGGACGCTGCAGATGTCGTAAGTGTGAGAAACTGGTCATAAGCCCCTTTTTCCAGTGCCGTTGTAACATTGAACGGACCCTAAACGAACTGTTGTAAGTCGAGGAGTCCCTATCCCGAAAGATACAAGTTCAATGGACGTAACTTCTGACGTTTGCTCAGGGGATTTTGCACGTAGCCTCACTCACGTAGATTTTGGCTCTGTCTGGAGACCGGTGGAAGCGCAGGGGTCTTTCGAACCCTTGGCCAACCTCCAACCGGTCGCCATGTTGAATTGTAGGTGCTTCTTTAGAGGACTTCGTTGCTTCACGTCTGCTTGCTGCAAGGTTTCTCTCTCGTTTCCGTGCGGTCGTGGCCGCTGCCTTCTTTCGCTTCCTGTCGGAGGAAGTCTGCTTGTTGGAACTTGTTCAAGACTGATTTTCAAAGCCGTCTAGCTTTTTCTCGGGGGGGGGGGGGGCGAACTCATCCTCACTGCGAGTTACTGCGAATTTTACGTGGTTAAAATTGGGAGCGAGGGGTCCTGGGTGCTTCTCTGAGCTGGGTGGTTTTCTGACAGACGTTTCGCGACCCAACTAGGGAACATCATCAGTGCCAGAAGAGAATGGGGTTTATAGGGAAGAGGAGAAGGAGGAGGAAGGCTGTGGGGTCCTTGGTGCTCTTTGAACTTGCTTCTTTTCTTGCAGGAGTTTCATGACCCAACTAGGGAACATCATCAGTGCTAGGAGGGAGTGGTATTTGCAGACAGAAAGAGGAGGAGGAGGAGGAGGAGGAGGAGGAGGAGGAGGAGGAGGAGGAGGAGGAGGAGGAGGAGGAGGAGGAGGAGGAGGAGAGCACTGTAGGGTCCTCAGTACTCTCTGAGCTCGCTTCTTTTCTTCCAGACGTTCCATGACCCAACCAGGGAACATCCTCAGTGCTAGTAAGGAGTGCAGTTTGTTGCCAGTTTACATTCTGGTGACCTGCCTGTCTGCGTGGGTGGAGATGGTCTCAGAGATTCCCTGCTGGGCTGTTTACTGATGGCTCTTTGGCAGTTTCTTGACTGGGGTGTTGCTTCCTTGACGGTGGGCCTGAGGTTGACCTTGGAGTTCAACTATGCTGATCTGGGTGCGGATTACAGGGGGAAGAGTTTTTGTTCTCTGGTGGGCTGGGTGAGTGTCTCTTTCGCACAGTCTGCAGACTATGGCAGTCTGCAGACTATGGAAATGGTGTGTGTGATAATGATGATGATGATGATGATGATGATGATAATAATAAATGGGGGGCCTAGAGGTTATCCTAGCACACGGGGATGTGTGACCTTTTTGACTTTGGTAGATCTAGGAAAGCTACATCGAGTTGGATGGTGTGAGATTCGAACTTACAGGAATTGCAGACAGCTGAAGGCTCTTTCTTTCTTTCTTTCTTTCTTTCTTTCTTTCTTTCTTTCTTTCTTTCTTTCTTTCTTTCTTTCTTTCTTTCTTTCTTTCTTTCTTTCTTTCTTCCTTCCTTCCTTCCTTCCTTCCTTCCTTCCTTCCTTCCTTCCTTCCTTCCTTCCTTCCTTCCTTCCTTCCTTCCTTCCTTCCTTCCTTCCTTCCTTTAATTAGATTTATATGCCGCCCTTCTCCGGAGACTCAGGGCGGCTTACAATGCATTAAGCAATAGCCTTCATACTTTTATATATTTTATACAAAGTCAGCTTATTGCCCCCACAAACTGGGTCCTCATTTTAGCCACCTTAGAAAGGATGGAAGGCTGAGTCAACCTTGAGCCTGGTGAGATTCGAACTGACAGTAATTGCAGACAGCTGATGTTAATCACAATGCATTAGTCTGCTGAGCCACCAAGGACCCTACAGTCCTCCTCCTCCTCCATCTCCATTTTTTAATTCTACATTAATATACTCCGGTAGCTCTTGACATGCCTCCCCATTCATAGGTCATTGAGTGATCCAGCGACCGATGTAACAGACAAAGCACAGAATCTCCCTACACAGCCGCAAAACGCACGACATCGGCGTTCCGTTACCTAGAGCCCAACTAGCAAGACGTATTTTACGAAACCCTCTTCTCTTCTCTCCGGTGGATGCTTGAAACCTGAGTTGCTTCGCGCCCGTGCCCGTATTTTCAGTCGCGTCCCGCTCCTTGCCTTCCCTAAAGTTTTTGTTTTTGCGGCCTCTGTTTTCCGAACAGCTGGGCGATCCTTCCATCTTTCCCGCCGTCATCGTGGAACACGTGCCGAGTGCCAATCTCCTGAACAACTACTCGGGCTTATCCTGCGTGACGGAACCGAACGACATGATAACGGAGAATTCGCTGGACGTGGCGGAAGAAGAAATCATAGAAGATGACGATATCACCCTTACAGGTGTGTGTAAAAATTTTCTCCCCCCCCATCCCCCCACCCCCACCCTCATTTCAGGTGGAGACACCATGACTCAACCGGGTGCGATTTGCATTCAAGCCAAAATTGCGGTTTACGTCGATTATCGTCTTTATTTGGGTAGGATCGCGACCTGAAATGGATACACGTCCAGAGGTGCTTGCATTCCACACGGTTCAAAATCTGTAGAGATTCTCAGTCATCCAGGTCATGGTTGACCCAAAGGGGATAGAGAACCATCACTCATGCCCTGGTCACTTCTCGCCTAGACTACTGTAATGCTCTCTACATGGGGCTCCCCTTGAGGACCACCCGGAGGCTCCAACTGGTCCAGAATGCGGCCACGCGGGTGATTATGGGGGCGACTTGGCGCTCCCATGTGACAGCTCTCCTGCGCGAGCTGCACTGGCTCCCAGTGGTCTTCCGGGTGCGCTTCAAGGTTTTGGTTCTTATCTTTAAAGCGCTCCATGGCTTAGGACCTGGGTACTTACGAGACCACCTTCTGCCACCGATAACCTCCCACCGGCCAATACGCTCTCACAGAGAGGGTCTCCTCAGGGTGCCTTCAGTCAGGCAATGTCGACTGACGACCCCCAGGGGGAGAGCCTTCTCTGTGGGGGCACCTGCCCTCTGGAACTAGTTACCCCCCAGAATATGACTGATCCCCGACCTCCATACTTTCCACAAGGCCCTGAAGACTTTTCTATTCCAGCAAGCCGGGCTGGCTTAATGAAGATTTTAATGGGTTAATTTTATGAGGGGTTTTAACTTTGGGGAAGCCAAAATTGATTTAATTATGTTTTAAACTATTTTAACTTTTATATTGCTTGTATTTAATTTTTGGCTGTTCACCCCCCTGAGTCTGTCAGGAGAAGGGCGGTATACAAATTTAATGAGTGAATGAATGAATGAATGAATGAACGTAATGGACCAAAAATGGCAACTGGACTTCCATTGTTTTTTCTTTTGAAGACGTTTCGCTTCTCATCCAAGAAGCTTCTTCAGTTCTGACAGGACAATGAGGAATGGAAGGATTTACATTCTTTGCAGACAGCTGGTCCTTTGCATCCTTTTAGAGGGTCGTTGAGGCCACTTGGAGGTTTACCTGTGTCCTCAGGGTCACCTGGTGCAAATGGTTCCTGTAGTCTGCAATTTTTCTCTCTGGAAATCCACTCCTACTCCCACCCCATTCAGAGGGTCTTCATCCCAAATTGCATAGCTCAAAGTCTGTAGAGATTCTCAATCCTCCAGGCCGTGGTTCTCCCAAAGATACTTTTTTCTTTTCTTTTTTTGGGGGGAATTTTTTATTTATTTATTTTTAAACATAAAACGTAAAACAGCATCTTTTTAGAGCAAGGGTTTGATCTGGTATAAAATAAGTATAAATTCCAAATTTCATCAGTTAACATCTTAAAAAAAAAAGAAAAAGAAAAAAAAGAACAAATCTAAACCCAATTTTTATCATTCAATCTAACGTCTTATTCTAACATTTAATATTTTATTATGTAATCACCTTAAATCTTAAACTTCAAATCTATATAATATTCATTTATTATTTTAACAATCAGTATTTCATATATTTTCCTTACTTCAAAGACCCAAATCAAGTCAATGTTTCTTTTAAACTCACATCTAATAATCACCATGAAGTATTTTATTCCTCTCTTCAAAACATTTCAACGTCAGTAACTGTTCTTCAAAAATATCTCCTTCACTCCTCCTAGGTATATTTTTAACTGGATTGCAGCTTAATTAGCTGGTTTCCAGGGATGCTTCCCTCCACTCCTAACCTTGTTTGTTGGCTGGATCACAGTTTAGTTTTAACTGCTTTTAAGATGTTTTTTTTCAGGAGGCAACTGGACTTCTTCGTTTTTTTCTTTTGAAGACATTTTGCTCTTCATCCAAGAAGCTTCTTCAGTTCTGACTGGATGGTGGGGAATAGAGGGATTAATACTCCTTGCAGACAGCTGGTCATTTGCCTCCTTTTAGAGGGTCGTTGAGGCCACTTGGAGATTCCTCTGTGTCCTTTGAGTGGTGCAAATGGTTCCTGTAGTCTGCCATTTTTCCTCTGGAAATCCATTCCTACTCCCACCCCATTCAGAGGGTCTTCATCCAAATTGCATAACTAAAAGTCTGTAGAGATTCTCCACCATCCAGGTCACGGTTGTCCCAAGGGTGCATTTTTTCAGGAGGCAACTGGACTTTCTTGTCAACAGCTCTCTAAAAAGGAGGCAAATGACCAGCTGTCTTGCCAGGAACATCAATCCTTCCCTTCCCCACCCTCCAGTCAGAGCGGAAGAAGCTTCTTGGATGAGAAGAGAAACGTCTTCAAAGAAAAACCAGAAAATCCAGTTGCCTCTTGGAAAAAAAAGCACCTTTGGATTCCAAACGGTTCATTGCTCTGCAGGTAATCCTCAATTTATGGCCACAGCTGAGCCCAGAATTTCTGTTGTTAAGTGAGACCTTTGTTCAGTGAGCTTGGCCCATGTTTTGTAGCACAGTTCTTAAGGGAATCGATGAATTGTCGTTCAATGAATCTGTCTTCCTCATTCTGTCTTCGCCGGCGGGAAGGTCACAACAGGGCCTGGCCTAACTTTTCTTTTTAAATGGCTTTTTCAATTTGTCTATAAATTTATACTAGGAGCCTGTGTAGCGTAGGGGCTAATGCCTTCTACTAAAGGCAGCAATTAACATCCAGCTGCCTGCAATTCTGTGAGTTCAATTCTAGCCAGGCTCAAGGTCGACTCAGCCTTCCATCCTTTCTAAGGTCGGTCAAATGAGGACCCCGTTTGTGGGGGCAATAAACTGACTTTGTATAAATATACAGAAGTATGAAGGCTCTTGCTTAACGCATTGTAAGCCGCCTGAGTCCCCGGAGAAGGGCGGCATATAAATCAAATTAAAAATAAATAAAAACTGACTGATGACCAATTCCCACACACTTTTTGAGGGTCACAACTCCTTGATCTTCCCAGGCATTGGGGTCTGCTCATAAAATGGTTATATGGTTCCTCTGATTTTTTTTCCCCTTTGTGTTAAGTCGGGCTGACTTTGTTCTCTTGGCAATAGTATTTTGTTGTTGTTGTTGTTGTAAATCGGCAGCTATTCAGTTTTGAAAACAAATCAGCTGAACGACTAGTATCTTTGTCAATATCCATTCGTGATACTGGTATTTTAGCTTCCCCGGCATGCCTGCTCAGCTCCTTCTAAATATTATTCTCTTGAGGTGCTCTAAATATTATATTCTTAGATTAGTGAACCCTGTCTTGGTAACCTTAAAATCCTCCACCAGACATTTAAAAAACAAAACAAAAACATTCTGACTGGCTAGTCAGTAGGGGAAAAAAGCAGCAGACAAGGATATTTATTTATAGGTTAAAATGAATAAGTTGTTTATTAAAAATATTTTTAGCGTTTTGAAAAGAAAACAACATACCCATCAGCGCCAATTCCCCACCCCCCATTTCTAACAGCAACTAGACGATCTGTGACTTGTTGAGTCATCTTTCCGGAGGTATTTCTTTACCTAAAACTGTTTGTTTAGTTGAAAGAGGCAGTTGCTGCAACAGCATTTCGTGGGTGGGTGGGTAATTTTTTGCTCTTTGCTAAGAAAAAAGGAAGGAAGGAAGGAAGGAAGGAAGGGAACGAGGGAGGGAGGGAGGGAGAGAGAAGGAAGGAAGGAAAGAAGAATAGTGGAAGGGAGGGAAGGAGGAGGAGAGGGAGGGAGGGAGAAAAGAAGGAAGGAAAGAGAGAGTGGAAGGAAGGAAGGGTGGGAAGAAGGAGAAGGAGTGGGAGGAAGGGAGGAAGGAAAGAGAGTGGAGGAAGGGAGGGTGGGAAAAAGGAGGAGAAGAGGGAGGGAGGGAGAAAAGGAAGGAAAAGAGAGTGGAAGGAAGGAAGGGTGGGAAGAAGGAGGGGAGGGAGAGAGGAAGGGAGGAAGGAAAGAGAAGAGAGTGGAAGGAAGGGAGGGTGGGAAGAAGGAGGAGAAGAGGGAGGGAGAAAAGGAAGGAAAGAAGAGAGTGGAAGGAAGGGAGGGTGGGAAAAAGGAAGAGAAGAGGGAGAGACGGAGAAAAGGAAGGAAAGAAGAGAGTGGAAGGAAGGAAGGGTGGGGAGGGGAGGGAGAGAGGAAGGGAGGAAGGAAAGAAGAAGAGAGTGGAAGGAAGGGAGGGTGGGAAGAAGGAGGAGAGAGGAAGGAGGGAGAAAAGAAAGGAAGGAAAGAAAGAAAAGAGAAGGGAGGGAGGGAGGGGAGAAGGAATGGCAGGAAAGGAAAGAAGGAGGAAGGGAGAGCAGACAGGAAGGAAGGAAGGAAGGAAGGAAGGAAGGAAGGAAGGAAGGAAGGACTACCCGTATTAAGCATGAGACTTACACTTTGCAAAAGTTCTCCATGCTTACACTGAGGAACCATATTTGCCCACTGGGCCTGAGTGCTTAATTCTGCTTGCTTTGAAAAATAACAGTTCCATAAATCCATATTTATGTTCGTGTTTTGCTATGAAATTGGAGGTCGAGTTTCTTGATTTGCATGAGCCGGAAAAATAGTCTTTTGAGTCTGGGGGTTTTTTACACGTATTATTCCAGAATATATGGCACTGCGACCTACTTTAAATTCTGCTCAAATGCGAGTTTGCGATACGATTTGGGTATTACCTGTTCAAAGGACAAAGACAGATTAACTCCAGGAGGCGATACAAATTCATTAAGCGAGACCTATCCATTTTGGGATTACAGCCTCTGCTTCTGTTTGCTCAGAATTCCAGTGGTTTCAGTGTGGTGTCTTTGCTACGATAACTTATTTATTTTTCTCCGATCCTTACCTTTATTTTTTTATTTTAAGTCAGCAGAAATGCGGACTTAAGGCCCTTCCTTTTGTAGTCAGGGAGTCTATAAACAATATCCTGATAGCGAGTTTGATCCTAGGTAGGGGCAGATATTTTCTCTCTTTGGGCACGATGAGAATATATCCGCCGAACAAAACTCTGCATTGGCGACAGGAAGGGCATCCGGCCATTAAAACACTCTGCTAACTCCATTTAGTTACCAGGCTCCACCCTGCAAGGAATTATTGGGTCGTTTAAAGACGATGTTGATGATGATAATTAGCTGAAATATGCGGTACAGATAGTTGTCGTCGACATACGACCAAAACTGAGCCCAAAATTTATGTTTGTTAAGTGAGAAATTTGTTACGTGAGTCTTGTCCCATTTTTACGACTTTTGTTAAGCGAATCGCTGCCGTTTTAACAGTCAACGGGGAAGCCAGATTCACTTAACAACCATCTGACTAACTTAACGTTAGTCAGATGGTTGTTAAGTGAATCTGGCTTCCCTGTTGATTTGGCTGGTCGGAAGTTTGCAAAAGAGGATCATGTGACTCAGGGACACCGGAACTGTCATAAGTACATGCCAGTTGCCAAGCATTCTGAATACTACAACGGTTGTCAGTGTGGAAAGTTGCTCATAAGCCACTTTTTTGAAGTGATGTTGTAACTTCTGACGGTCACTAAATGAATGGTGGTAAGTCGAGGACTACCTTACCTGGAAAGTCGCCTCAAGGACCTTCGGATTTTTGATGACTATATACAGTGCATTAGCTTTTATGTTCACTAAGTTGTAAATCGTGTGTACCACACGCTTCGGTCTTTGAGAAACTAGTGGCCAATCAAGTGAGTTAAGCAAGTAATGAAATAAAGTTATTTAACCACCAGCAGTGAATTAAGATGGAAACGGTTATTAATAATCTGAAGAAGGTAGGGAGTGCCTGAAAATAAGTAATTGAGTTGCAGGCTGGAGGTCAGGAACGATCACTGTCTTTGCCCTGATGTGGAACAGAGGCAGACTGAAAAGATGTCCCAAAAGACAACTCGTCTTCCTTTGTTTTTCTTGAAGACGTTTCGCTTCTCAGCCAAGAAGCTTCTTCGGTTCTGACAATTAGAATAGAATAACAGAGTTGGAAGGGACCTTGGAGGTCTTCTAGTCCAACCCTCTGGTTAGGCAGGAAACCCTACACCGCTTCAGACAAATAGTTATCCAATATCTTCTGAAAAAACCTCCAGCGTTGGCACATTCACAGCATTCTGGAGGCCAGTAGTTCCACTGGTTAATCGTTCAAACTGTCAGGAAATTCCTCTTTAGTTCTAGGTTGCTTCTCTCCTTGGTTAATTTCCATCGTTGCTTCTTGTCCTGCCTTCAAGTGCTTTGGAGAAACAGCTTAACTCCCTTTTCTTTGGGGCAGCCTATCAAATATTGGAAGACTGCTATCATGTCAGCCCTATTCTCCTCCTCCTCCTCCTCCTCCTCCTCCTCCTCCTCCTCCTCCTCCTCCCCCCCCCCCCCTCCTCCTCCTCCTCCTCCTCCTCCTCCTCCTCCTCCTCCTCCTCCTCCTCCTCCTCCTCCTCCTCCTCCTCTTCTTCTTCTTCTTCTTCTTCTTCTTCTTCTTCCTCTTCCCCTTCCTCTTCTCCTTCTCCTTCTCCTTCTCCTCCTTCTCCTTCTTCTTCTTTCCAAACCAGTCCCTTAAATGTTGAAGCCATGATGTTCTTCTTCTGCCTGGACTTTCCCTGGAGGATTAAGTGAAGTATGCCATATTTTTCTGGGTGTCGCATCACATTTCATTAGACTAGACATACGTCCAATTCCTGCAAATGTTCTTTACAGTAAATGTTTTAGCCTCCAGTCCCCTAACCATCTTCGTTAGTCTTTTCTGCACTTTTTCTAGAGTCTTAACATCTTTTACATCATGGCAACCAAAACTTCTTCCGACTGAATGGTGGGGAATGGAAGGATTTAAATTCCTTGCAGTCGTCTGGTTGTTAGTAGTCTTTCTGAGAATCATTGAGGCTCCTTGGAGAGATTAACAGATAAGCCTCCCAAGTGCCTCAACGATTCTCAGAAAGAATGCTAACAACCAGAGGACTGCGAGGAATATAAACCCTTCCATCCACCACCCTTCAGGCAGAACCGAAGAAGCTTCTTGGCTGAGAAGCAAAACGTCTTCAAGGGAAAAACAAGGAAAGTCCGGTTGCCTCTTGAAAAAAAAAAGGCACCTTTTGGACAATCCAGGGCTTGGATGACCGAGAATCTCCAGAGACAAACTGAAAAGATCTTTTCATTCACTTCTCCCTATTTCCCTGAATTTTAGTGGAAGCATCCTGTCATAATGGAGACGAGACCATGCAGACCATCGAAGCAGCTGAGGCTCTCCTCAACATGGATTCCCC
Organism: Coluber constrictor foxii; assembly: GCA_038048745.1. Lineage (NCBI taxonomy): Eukaryota > Metazoa > Chordata > Lepidosauria > Squamata > Colubridae > Coluber > Coluber constrictor. Next base: position 247,753 of record JAWJVD010000103.1, on the reverse strand, counting down.
GGGCCCGATGTTGGACGAGAAAAGATCAGGTGAGTCTCAAGAACAGAGGTCCTCAAACTAAGGCCTGGTGAGCCTCAGATAGCTCAGCAGGCCAATAGCCTGTTATTAACATTCAGCTGTCTGCAATTATTGCAAGTTCGAGGCTCAAGGTTGACTCAGCCTTCCATCCTTTCTAAGGTAGGTAAATTGAGGACCCAGTTTGTGGGGGCAATAAGCTGACTTTGTATAAAATATACAAAAGTATGAAGGCTATTGCTTAACGCATTGTAAGCCGCCCTGAGTCTTCGGAGAAGGGCGGCATATAAATCTAATTTTAAAAAAAACTATGGCCCGTGAGCCGAATATGGCCCGCCGAAGCCATTAATCCTGCCCACGCGGGACTACGACGCTGCCCTGCCCACATCACCCCACCTGCCCGCTAACCCCCCTACCTTCTGGAGGCCAAGAAGGCCAAAAACGGGATGCCGGAGGCCCCAGGAGGCCAAAAACGGCTCTGTTTTTGGCTTCCCCAGCCTCCAGAAAGAGAGAGGGAGGAGGGACACACATACACAAGTCCCTCATGCCCCCTCCCCCTCCCCAAGGCAGCCACATCCCTTCAGTAACTTGCTTTCCACTCCCAGGAGCATAACAAATTAAAGTTTAATTTGTGTGTATTGTTTAAATGGACTGCTAAATTGGCCACGCCCATCCAGTCACATGACCACCTAGCACTGCACACCCAGTCACATGACCATCTAACTACGCCCACCCCGCCGGTCTGCGCACACACACACACACACGCCAACAGTCTGAGGGACCGTGAATTGGCCCCCTGTTTCAAAGTTTGAGGACCTCCCTGCTCAAGAGAGATAGCACCTCAGCCAGGACAGAAAAATTAAAAAATAAGAAATTGAACATGGTTATGCACAACTCTACTTTTTAAGCAGGTTGTCTGAATAGATTTCGAATGGCCTGTTAGTAAAAGCTGGGGAAGAAAATTCATTTCTTGGTAAATTTTTCAGGTTTCTAAGCATATCCTTTTCCATGGTGGTAGTCTGGGGAAGAAAAAGCAAAATTAAACTCTTAATCTGCGTGTGTGTGTGTTTTTTTAAAAAATTATATTAATTAAATTTCTTAAGCTTGAATTCCCATTTAAATTAATGAAATGTGAAAATGTTTATAGTGTTGACTGAAGCGTGTTCAAATATTTAACATAAAAGTCATAAAACGCTATTTTTTCTCCCACCCCTTCCCCTTGCATTCACAGTGCAATTACATGTCCAAATTATTACCGATTCATTTATCTTTATTTTGTTCCGATCCGCGCATATTCACACGCATCAGTCACTTCAATAATGATATATTGGAGAAATGACTAGACGTTTGAGTTCAACCCTTTGTTCTATTCCTACGTCAGTCGGAGTATCGCGTGGAAATAAAATTGTATTTATTTCCTCTTTTTTTTTTACGGTGAAGCAGCAAAGAATCAAAAATAACTCAACTGAAAGTGACTTTTAAAACGACGACTTAGGCAAATCAGAACTGCGATTGGGGAGATTTAAATTCAATTTCTCTCTTAGCCGTAAAGTTCCCTTAGGAATTTTGTCCCGTCATGGTCTCTTAGACTATCCACCAGTGGTGAAATTCAAATTTTTTTACTACTGGTTCTGTGGGCGTGGCTTGATTGTTGGGTGTGGCTTGGTGGACGTGGCAGGGGAAGGATACTGCAAAATCTTCATTCCCACCCCACTCTGGGACCAGCCAGAGGTGGTATTTGCCGGTTCTCTGAACTATTCAAAATTTTCGCTACCGGTTCTCCAGAACCTGTCAGAATCTGCGGGATTTCACCCCTGCTATCCACCCTCAGAGAATTATTATTTCGTGGAATAAAAGGATCCTTTGATCGGCCAAAGGAAAGAGGAGATATACGTGACATAAATAAATAATTGTAATACAGGAAGTCCTCGACTTACAACAATTCATTTTGTAACCGTTCAAAGTCGCCGTTCAAAGCACTGAAAAAGGTGACTTACGACTGTTTTCCACCCTTACGGCCTTTTGTAGCAGCCCCGTGATCAAAATTCAGATACTTGACAACTGGTTCATACTTACGACCGTTGCTGTGTCCTGGGGTCACGTGATTCTCCTTTTGTGACCTTTGGACCAGCAAAATCCACAGGTTAGCCAGATTCAGTTAACAATCATATTCCTCACTTACCAACTGCAGCGACTCGGTGAACGATTCTGGCAGGAAAGGTCGTAAAATGGGGCGAAACTCAATCACTGTCTCAATTAACAACCGAAATTTCGGGCTACGTGTGTTTATTTTGACCTTTTTATGTCAGTCGGATAAAAGACTTCGCCCATGAAAAGTCCCGCCGCTCGATTGTTACAACCTCTAGTAGAATCTTTACAAAGGTTTAGTGACTCTCCTGTCGTTTTTCCGAAGCTCACGTATTTGAAGCCGAGGATGAAGTCGAAGCTGCTCCCATCACTCACGTGTCGGTCACTTTGGATGGCATCCCGGAAGTCGTGGAGGTTCATCAAATCCAGGAGGCATTTTCTGAATCTCCCAGTACCCCCGAACAGCCAAAGAAGAGAAGAGGTAAAGAAGGAAGTAGAAAGGGGGTGCTAAAGAAAGGACTTAAAGTTATTGTACTTTTACATGCAAGGACAACTAGGAGTCCCGGGGGCGTGGTGGTTAAAAGGCCGGATTTTAGGCTGACTCTGCCCATTGCCAGGAAGTTCGATCCTGAACGGCTCAGTGTTGACTCAGTCTTCCATCCTTCCGATGTCAGTCAAACGAGGACTCAGATTGCTGGGGGCAAGAGGCTGACTCTGTGAACTGCGTAGAGAGGGCTGTTATTTATTATTATTTATTTATTTATTAGTTCAATTTATATGCCGCCCTTCTCCAGAGACTCAGGGCGGCTTACAATGTGTTAAGCAATTGCCTTCATACTTTTGTATATATCTGCTTTGTAGGGCTTTTGCCCCCTCCCAAGCGGTGTTCTGTTTTATACAAAGTCAGTTTATTGCCCCCACAATCTGGGTCCTCATTTTACCTACCTCGAAAGGATGGAAGGCTGAGTCAACCTTGAGCCTGGTGAGATTTGAACTCGCAGTAATTGCAGGCAGCTGGTGCTATTTTAACAGCACTTTAGTCTGCTGCGCCACCAAGGTTCTTGTTAAACACTGTTAAACACTGTTAAGGTATATAAGCCTAAATACTATTTCTATAGCCCTTCCTTCCTTCCTTCCTTCCTTCCTTCCTTCCTTCCTTCCTTCCTTCCTTCCTTCCTTCCTTCCTTCCTTCCTTCCTTCCTTCCTTCCTTCCTTCCTTCCTTCCTTCCTTCCTTCTCACTCACTCACTCACTCACTCACTCTCTCACTCCCTTTGCAGTGGTTAGAATGCACAATTGGCCAGCTAACTCTGCCCCCTGCCAAGAAGTTTGATCCTGACCCGTTCAAGGTCAACTCAGCCTTTCCATCCTTCCGAGTTGGGTCAAATGAGGACCCAGATCGTTGGGGACAACTTGCTGACTCTGTAAACCGCTTAGAAAGGGATGAGAAACACTGTGAAATGGAATATAAAACTGAGCGCTATTGCTGTTGCTATCTAAAGCTCAGCGCTGAAAAAAACCTAGACCAAGTCAGTGGTCCATCTGGGCAGGAAAATGAATTTTCACATTGCAGTTAAACTCCTTTATGTTACAATTGTCAAACGTTTTGTAAGACCCATTTAATAATACATTAAGGTAAAGGCGAAGGTTCCCCTCGCACGTATGTGCTAGTCGTTTCTGACTCTGGGGGGTGGTGCTCATCTCTGTTCAAAGCCGAAGAGCCAGCGCTGTCTGAAGACGTCTCCGTGGTCATGTGGCCGGCCTGACTCAATGCCAAAGGCGCATGGAACGCTGTTCCCTTCCCACCAAAGGTGGTCCCTATTTTTCTACTTGCATTTTTTTCATGCTTTCGAACTGCTAGGTTGGCAGAAGCGGGGACGAGTCACTGGGAGCTCACCCCATTAGGCGGCACTAGGGATTCGAACCGCTGAACTGCCGACCTTTCTGTCGAGAAGCTCAGCATCTTAGCCACTGAGCACCGCGTCCCCTAATAATACATTAGCTGTACTAATTGAATTGGACAAGGCAGGTTTACAGGTTGTCATTTGACTTACGACCACAACTGAGCCCCAAATCTCTGTTGTTAAGTCAGACCTTGGTGAGGTGAATTTTACCCCATTTTTTACAACTTTTCTGCCACCGTTGTTATCTGAGTCACTGCAGTTGTTATATGAGGAACTCGGTTGTTAAGTGAGTTTGGCTTTCCCACTGACTTTGCTTGCGAGAGGAGATGGGAGACACTGCGACCGTCATAAAGATGAGTCAGTAGCCAAGCGTCGGAATTTCGATCATGTGACCATGGGGGTGCCTGGCACAGCTGGTTCATATTTTATGACGGTGGTGTTGTCAGTGTGAAAAACGGTCATAAGTCACATTTTTTAGTGCCGTTGTAACTTGAAGGAACTGTTGTAAGTTGAGGCCTCCCTATCCAATCTCTTTCAGTTCCCCCTCCTATGCATTGAAACCTACAGGGAGTGCTCAACATAGAACAGTTCACTTAGTGACCGCTCAAAGTTACAACGGCACTGGAAAAAGTTTTGCACTTACGACCATTGCAAACATCTCCACAGTCACGTGATTTACATTCAGAGGCATGACCGCTGACTCACATTTATGATGGGGACAGCTTCCCCGAGGGTCACGTGATCCCTTTTCGCGACCTTCTGACAAACAATGTCCACGGGAAGCTAGATTCGCTTAACAACAGTGTGACAGCTGCGGCGACTCACTTAACAAACGTGCAAAGAAAAGTCATAAAACGGGGGCCAAACTCACTTCACCCCTGTCTCAGTTAGCAACATAAATTTAGGGCTCATTTCTGGTCATAAGTGTGAGAACTAACTGTAGTCATATATATATATATATATTTTACATGCGCAGGACATGTCAAAGGACACTTACTTGAGATCTGTGTTGCTAGGAAAGATTGCAAAAAAAAATAATAATATCTTCCAAATAAATCCTTCATTTAAAAGCAAAGTCCTTTCCAGAGCTGAACCTTCCCGATAAGCTTTGAAATAATTCAAAATATTTGTAGGTGGGGTTTTACATTTTGGCAGGGGTTTTGCTCTCCAAGCTTGTTTCAATTCAGTTTCTGAACGTTTCGTTACCACGTTAGATAACGCATCAGCGGGATTGTCTTGTCCTGTCCTATTCTCCTTAGCTTAGACACAAGACATTTATAAGCTCAGGAGAATAGGACAAGACATGCCGTTACCTAGTCGGGTAACGAAACGTTCAGAAACTAAACTGAAACAATCTCGGAGAGTTCCTGATAAGTGTTTGTGCCGATGTGAAAATTGTGTCCTTAAGTGAGTCTACCACGTGTTTACGTTCCAGCTCCCAAACACGACAAACCCTCTGAAATGCCTACCGGAGCGCCTACAGCCCCGGCAAAAAATTTCTCTCACCACAGGCTAGTAAGTCCGTCTGGCAGGGAGATGAATAGTTGTCTGTCCCATCTATTCATCTTCGTCACCTGCCTTTTATCCCCAGAGCTAGGGTGGGCTTCTTTAGCAATGGTGGCTCTTCCTTCCCAAGGACCGGCCCATAGATTTCCACTGCTCTCCTCTCCTCAGCCTTCTGCGCATTTGCATGTCAGGCACTGGACCCAGCTGTTCCTCTCTCACCCAGGTTAACAAGACCATCCATCCAGAAGATGAATAGTTGTCTTTCACACCTATTCATCTCTGCCCCTTTCCCTTTTATCCCCAGAGCTAGGGGTGGGGTGTCACTAGCAGCGGTGGCTCTTCCTTCCCAAGGACCGGCCCATAGATTTCCACTGCTCTCCTCTCCTCTGCCTTCTGTGCATCTGTTCGTCAGGCAGTGGACCCAGCTGTTCCTCCTCTTCCTCATCAGCCCCCTCCAGATCTGGGAGCTGTTGACTCTCCATCTGAGGGCTGACGGACGGCCCAGGCTCTGCCTCGGTCTCTCTCTCTCTCTCTGCCAGCTCGATCCCTTCTTCCCCTCAGAGCTCTCAGGTTGCTTGATGCTGATCCTGACTTCCACGCCCCCCTCCTCTTCTCCTCTGATTCGGCTGCTGGCCAACAGGCCACAACAGTTGCATCACACCAACTTGAAATGCCAAAACGGGGCTTAAACGCTCCTTGCAATTTGACGTACTAAATAAACATTTGGTAGAAAGAAGGACTTGATTGGTTAATGTCTCGTTTTTGTTTGTTTTTTGTTTGGTTTCTCCTAGTTCCCCTTTAGGACATTTTTCTGTAACACTGCTTTCTTTGCAGGGAAGAAACCAAAGTTCCTCGGCCGGAATCGCCCAGCCTGACTCCCAATATATCTGTGAAAAGAAAAACAAAGACGGAAAGGTAAGCCCAGAGAGGGCAGGCGGGCGGGCAGTTTTCGGACGATAGAACAACGGAAGGGTTGGGGTTAAATTCTGAGCGGAGCAGGAGTCAGGGCCTCCCAGGGAGATGAACGGTCCTCCTTCCTTCCTTCCTTCCTTCCTTCCTTCCTTCCTTCCTTCTTCCTTCCTTCCTTCCTTCCTTCCTTCCTTCCTTCCTTCCCTTCCTTCCTTCCTTCCTTCCTTCTCTTCCTTCTATCTCACTCCAATGAAGAGGAGCTGGGAATAAACCCAGGAGCTTTCTAGCTGGGAGAATATCCCTGCTTAATTCCTTGGCCACTGCTGCCCTCCTCCTCCTCCTCCTCCTCCTCCTCCTCCTCCTCCTCCTCCTCCCTCCTCCTCCTCCTCCTCCTCCCTCCTCCTCCTTTTTCTCTTTTTCTTTCCTTGTCCTTCTGCTTCTTTTTCTCCTCTTCCTCCCTTCCTCCTCCTCCTCCTTTTCTTTTTCCTTTTCTTTCCCCTTCTTCTTTTTCTCCCCCTCCTCCTCCGTTTCTCTTCTTTTTCTCCTCCCCCTCCCCCTCCTCCTTTTCTCTTTCTCTTTCTCTTTTTCTCTTTCTCTTTCTTTTTTCTTTAAGCTTTTTTATGCTTTATGCTTTATGCTTTTTTCCTCCTTCTCCTCTTCTTTCTCCTCTTTCTGCCTCTTTCTCCTTTTTCCTCATCCTCCTTTCTCCTCCTCTTTCTCCTTCTTCTTTTTCTCCCCCTTCCCCTCCTCCTTTCTTTTCTCCTCTTTCTGCTTCTTTCTCCTTTTCTCCTCGCTCCTCTTCTTTCTCCTTCTCTTTCTCCTTTTTTCTCCTCCTCCTCCTCTTCTCTTTCTTTGTCTCCTTCACTTTCTGCTTCTTTCCTCTTTTTTCTCATCCTCCTCTTCTTTCTCCTCCTCTTTCTCCTTCTTCTTTTTCCTCCCCTTCCCCTCCTCCTTTTCTTTCTCCTTCTCTTTCTGCTTCTTTCTCCTCCTCCTCCTTTTCTTTCTCCTTCTTTGTCGTATTTTTCTCCTCCTCCTCCTCCCTCCTCCTCCTCCTCCTCCTCCTCCTCCTCCTCCTCCTCCTCCTCCTCCTCCTCCTCTCTCTCTCTTTGTCTCCTTCTCTTTCTGCTTCTTTTCTTTCTTTTTCTCCTCCCTCCTTCCCTTCCCCTTCTTCTTCCCCTTCCCTTCTCCTCATCAAGGAACCCGGTCTTCCACCTCTACTGGTTGTCCATGGCAGAATCCCATGAGAGACCGATGGCACTCAAGTAACCAGGCCCTAAGCTGTGGGAGGCTTAATTGGAGACTATCAGCACCCTGAATCACATCTGGGACTAAACTGGCAACCAGGAAGCTCCTGAAACAGGGGTTATCACATGGGTTGTACCGAGGGCATGCCCATCACCATTTGTGCCACTGCATTATCGGGTGGAGATAAGGTGGCGAGACTGTATGGCATCCAGAGCCTGCAAAGATCACAACTCTGCCGCTCCTCCCCATCAATCTCCTAAGGCCGTGATGGTCAACCTGTGGCACGTGTGCCACAGGTGGCAAGCGGAGCCATATCGGTGGGCACGCGAGCTCAGCTAATTTCCGGAGACCAGAAACAGGCTGTTCTGGCCTCTGGAGAGCCTTGTGGTGTGGGGGGAGGCCCATTTTGGCCCTCCCCAGGGCTCCTAGAAAAGCCTCTGGAGCCTGGGGAGGGCAAAAAAACCCCCGGGCCTACCGAGCCCACCGTAGCCATCACATGCCAAAAGCGGGGGGAGTGCAAGGGGGTCGTGCATGCATGTGTGGGGGGGGGGCAGGGTGCATAGAATTATGGGTGTGGGCACGCACTCGTGCGACACCCCCTCCCCCACTTTCGGGACGCTGTGGCAAAAAGGTTCGCCATCCCCTGCCCTCAGGACACCACTTTACTTTTGATTTTGGGCTGTCTTTGTTTCAGGGAACACCATTTACCTCTGGAATTCCTCCTGGCGCTGCTCCAGGACAAAGCCACCTGCCCCAAGTACATCAAGTGGACTCAGAGAGAAAAGGGCATTTTCAAGCTCGTCGACTCCAAGGCCGTTTGTCCCGGTTGTGGGGGAAGCACAAAAATAAGCCGGATATGAAACTACGAGACCATGGGGCAGAGCACTCAGGTGGGTGGATGCCCGGAAAAACGCCCCCTTCCCTACGACCTTTAACCTTGAAGCTTCGTAGCTCTTTGTCCCAACTGTGGCCCAAGAAGTAATGCGGGAAATGTAAATGGAATTGTAGAACAGATTGGAAAGGTAAATGTTTATCCAGTACTGGAGGTCCCTGTTATGGCCACAACTGGACATAAAACTTCCGTGGCTAAGTGAGACAGTTATTAAGTGAGTTTTAAACATAATAGAGAAGTTACTGTTCTCCTCATCCTCCTGTTCTTCTCCTTCCACTTTCCTTCTTGCCTTCTCCTTATTCTCTTTTCTCTTCTTCTTCTTCTTCTTCTTCTTCTTCTTCTTCTTCTTCTTCTTCTTCTTCTTCTTCTTCTTCTTCTTCTTCTTCTTCTTCTTCTTCTTCTTCTTCTTCTTCTTCTTCTTCTTCTTCTTCTTCTTCTCCTCCTCCTCCTCCTCCTCCTCCTCCTCCCTCCTCTTCCTCCTCCTCCTCCTCCTCTTTTCACTTCTGTTTCTCCCACTTCTCCTTCTTCTCCTGCTTCTTCTCCTTCTTCTCCCTTCTCTTTCTCCCACTTCTCCTTTTTCCCTTCTTCTTCTCCTTTCACTTCTGTTCTCTCCCACTTCTCCTTTTTCTGCTTCTTCTCTCCTTCTCCTTCTTTTTTTTGTTTCTTCTCCTTCTTCCCACATTCTCTTCTCCTACTTCTCCAACGTTTTCTCCTTCTCCTTCTCTTTTTGCTTCTTCTCCTTCTCCGTCTTCCACTTCTTCTCCTTCTCTACTTTTTCTCCTCCTCCTTCTCTTCTTCCTCTTCCTTCTCTTCCCCCTCCTCCTTCCATCCTCCCTCCCTCCCTCCCTTCCATCGATCCATCTCTTCCTCTTCCATAGAAGCTTTGATTGGAGGAAAAGGACCTTTCTCTAGTTGAAGGAAGACACTTAATGTCACCCCATGTCACTGACTCTGCCGGGATATTTCAGAAGGTGCAGACAAACCTGCTCAAAACGTTTCCACAGATCAGTACACGACTTGGGAATTAACTGCACGTGTTCTGTAAATGCCCTAAAAGAAAACGTTTAGCAGAGTAATTCTTCCCCCCCCCCCTCTTTTAATTTGCCTTTGAAGTGGATTTCCTTTGCTTAAACCCTCGGTGTGGTTTTCCTTGTTCGAACAGGTACTATTACCAAAGAGGCATTTTAGCCAAAGTAGAGGGCCAACGTTTGGTCTACCAATTCAAGGAGATGCCAAAGACATCATCTATATCGACGACGTAGATCCCAACTCCAGCCCAGACTCTCCGGATTCCTCTTTACTCTCCACCCCCGGGGCCAACCGAAGCCAAGCGGCCAAAGCCAAGGGCCTCTTCCAACCCAGGCGCCAAAGGATCTGCCCCCTTTTAAAATTGCCCTTCAACGCCAAGTCCGCCAAACTGAAGCAGGAGACTGCACCCCAGCCCTGCCTTCTTTTGACCCCCGAAGTGTGACGACGATGCAGTCCAGCCATTCACCCCATGCCACTCAGCTTTATCGGACAGTCCACTTAATGCCGTCGATGCAATCCATCCAGGAGGGGCACGCGGCCGGTAAGCTAGTACTTGCTGACGAATCCCTGAATCCTTCGGTTCCAAACATCAGGTAAGGGAAAATCGAAGCAGATCTGAAGAAAAATCGGGAGATCTTTCCTGTGGTTTGCCCCGCATCCTACGTACAGTAGTGCCCAAAATGGTGGAAACCTTTGGGAAAAGTGTATTTTCTAAAACTGGCTTATACACCACTTTTTTGGGGCGAGTAGTACCATAAAATTATATATCAATGGAAAGATCATTTAATCAAGAATGTAATGCAATCCCTTTTATGAGGATTTGCTGTTAGAATATCAGCTACAGTAGAGAGAAGAAAAGTGAAACACGTAGAAAAAAACGAGATATACAAAAATGATCCCCATGTCTGTTAATCCTTAGCTGGGTAACCTTTAGCATGAATGACGGCCTTACAGCGTCTTCCCATGGAGTGAACCAAGTCTTTGAGTTCTGCAGCTGTTATCATGTGAAACCAAGATTGAATGATGGCTTCTATTATTGCTGGGTCACTTCTGACTAATACGTTTCTTTAGTCAGTTCCATAGATTTTCCATTGGGTGAAGGTCTGGGCTATTCCCAGGCCATCCCAGCAGTGGAATAGGATTATCTTGAAACTCAAAAAAAAAAAAAAAAGGTGTTATTAGCCATCAAACCTTAAAAATACACTTTTCCCAAAAGGTTTCACAATTTGGGCCATTACTATATTCTTTTTCTTCTGCCTGAAAAGCCTTTGAGGGTTGCAAACGGGAGACACATAAATGAAAGAAATCTTTTTTTTTTTTTTTGCAAAAAGTTTATTTTTTATTTTTTTTCAAACATACACATTACATCTTTTTCGGAACAGAGCTTTGATCATCAATTTGTTCATTTTTTAAACAAAATTTTATATATTCTATTTTGCTATAACACTTATTTCTTAATCTTAAATCACATATTTCAACTGATACCATCTTAGAAAAAGTTTACTCATATTTTCTTAATCAATATAATTACCCTTCTATTAACCCATCTTAAATCTTAATTCAATTAATACCTCATAATACATTTCACAATTCTTACCCTAAATCCTCACTATTAACAATATCAGTTCAAATATGTTTATATTCCCAAATTATTTCCATTTCTAAATCTTCCTTACATTTATTTATTACTTCATGTAATGCTCATTGAATCTTTATTTCATTATTACTTTATCAAATTTAAATCTCTTCACTAATCTTAAAAATACAGCAATTTAACATTTAAACATAGTTCTTAATTCACATAATGCTATTTATGCAGTTTCCCAATTATTTCATGAAAGGGATCTTCTTGCTACATTTTTGGGTCCTCTCTCTGTGAAAAACATAAAGATGCTTGGGTTCTTTTATTTTTTATTTTTTAAAGTTTACAAGTTATCTATGGAGATTCTCGGTTATCTAGGTCAGCGGCCTCCAACCTTTTGGGCACCAGGGACCGGTTCCGTGGAGAGACATTTTTTTCGTGGACCGGAGTGGGCGTGGCTTTGCGTGCTGCCTGCATCCCGCGAATGGGGTTTTGCTTATTTGCATGGCCTGGTTTCTGGCATGCCGTGGACCGGTGCCGATTCACGGATTGGGCCTTTGGGGACCTCTGATCTGGTTGCCCAAAGGTACTTTTTAAAAGGCAACTGGACAGGGTGAATAAAACATCCAGAGACAAACTCTGCAGTGTGATAAATGCAATACAATGCAATGAGACATGGGCAGATCCGTACACGGGGGAAACAAAACAACCGCTTCCGAAACGCATGACACAACATAGGAGAACAAACCCATCAGGACTTGATTCAGTGGTCCATCTGCATTTGAAAGACACAGGTCACTCTTTTGCAGACATTCCTGTGTTCAAAAGACAGAGAGGATCTCTGGTTTGAAAGAGGGGCCAAAAGAGGCCATCTACGTTAAAATTGAACAGCCCTCTCTCAATAGTCCCTCCGGGAGTAGGGCGGTATACAAATTTAAACAAATTTTTTAAACAAATAGTAATAGCACTTTCGACTGATATACACCGCTTCATAGTGCTTTTATAGCCCTCTCTTTACAGAGTCAGCCTCTTGCCCCCAACAATCTGGGTCCTCATTTTACCCACCTCTGGAAGGATGGAAGGCTGAGTCAACCTTGAGCTTGGTGGGATTTTGAACTGCTGAATAGAGGGGGAGGGATACAGCATCATAGTTCTCCAGTCTACAACACAGTCCTTCAGCAGTCCCTTGAAGGTTCCACACCCATTTGTACTATTCAGGTGACCTTTGATGGCACAGATGGACCTCCAGGTGGTCTCAAGGACTCTCTAAAGGATGTAAATGACCAGGCTGTCTGCAAGGAGTATAAATCCTTCCATTCCCCCACCATCCAGCCAGATTGAAGAAGCTTCTCAGAGGAGAAGCGAAACATCTTCAAGGAAGAAATAGTGAAAAGCCCAGTTGCTTTTGAAAAAAGACCTTTGGCCAAGTGTGGAAGGTATGAGCCCAGGTGACTCAGTGGTTAGAGTGCAGTACTGCAGGCTCCTTCTGCTGACTGCCAGCTGCCTGCAATTTGGCAGATCGAATCTCACCAGCTCCAGGTTGACTCAGCCTTCCATCCTTCCGAGGTGGGTAAAATGAGGACCCCGGATTATTGGGGGCAAGAGGCTGACTCTGTAAAGCGCTTAGAGAGGGGCTGTAAAGCCCTGTGAAGCGGTATATAAGTCTTACATGCTTATTGCTATTGCTGTGGTGCAGGAATATAAATTTATATGCGGGCACAGAGCAGGGAATAAAATAATTCCGTAATCTGAATTCAACAGGAAATGAAGCCAGAGATTTTTCTAACATTCATTTTCTGTTTTTCCCTCTTTTAATTGTGTTTACTCTTAAGGATACAGTTGCATTAAATAGAAGACCGCTGTTGCAAAAATCAAACTTGTCTGTTGGGAGACATAGCTAGTTAGGTCTAATTTTGGCAGAAAGGGATTTCCAGAAACATGCTTGCTTTCTCCTAGCTAAACTTGATCTGTAGTTGTCTAGCTAATTAAGAATAAAGAGCAGGAGAGCTGAAGAGCAAATGTTAATTTGGGGTTATTCACAGGGTAAGCCATGCATGGTTGCGTCCCATTTTCCAGCGATTCTGATTATTCCAGCCATCTAATCTAAATATTTATTTTTTTGCATTTAAATATAGCATTATTTCTCATGCTCTTTTTAGGGCAAAGGCATGAAAACTGCACTCCTGCTCTAATTTTATGCAATGACGGATCAGACAACAATGAAAAGATTCTGTGTCATCTCTTTAGCGACGTATACCATTTTGGCTCCAGTTCCAGCTGGGGCCATCCTGCGTTATTTTAAAATATTTTAAAATATTCTATGTTCAGTAAAAAAAAAAAAAAATGAAAAAGTTGGCCAGATCCAATTTAGAGAATAATTTAAAAAGTTGAGGTCTTAAGAGGAAAAAAATAAATTTTCCATTATCCATTGCAAGAAAAATTTAGGATGCAGTTAGAACTCTACAGAAAGGTTGAATTTATTTGACCGTTCTAGCAGAGAATGCAGTTGCCATGCCTTGATTGAAAATTGGTACACATTTTTAATTTTTTTAAAAAATAAGTTCACAATATACAGCACAAAAGCAAATAATAGGTAAAATAGAGGAGGGAAAAGGGATAGAGAAAGGAGTAGAGAAGAAGGGGAAAAAGAAAGAAAAAGCATTGGCTTCCAACTCGCTTTGGTGCAATAGCTCCTGGCGCTGACTTTACAACAGATTTATGAACTTTAACAGGTCTCAGTTTGTGCCGAGGCCCCAGCCTGAATAAGCCTTGATTCTCTTTCACCGTTCCAGAGAGGTTGTGTTTCTATTTTGGCCAGGTCCGGAGCTTAGACCATTGAAGGCAGTCTCTATGGTTGCAGGAATGCAGATTGTTGTCAGTATCTCCGTTTCGTTGAAGATATACTTTTCCTGGGGGAGCCTTGATCTCTGTGGTCTCAAAGTATTTCATGACTCTCCAAAGAGGAAAGGCTAGAACAAATGGAAGAAAGAAGAAAGGAAGGAAGGAAGGAAGGAAGCGAGGGAGGGGGGGGGGGAGGGAGGGAGGAAGAAAGGAAGGGGCAAGGAAAGAGAAGGAAGGGAGCGAGGGAGGGAGGAAGAAAGGCAGGGGTGAAGGAAAGAGAATGAAGGGAGGCGAGGGAGGAAGGGAGGAAGAAAGGGATGGGCAAGAAAGAGAAGGAAGGGAGCAAGGGAGGGAGTGAAGAAGAAAGGGAGGGGCAAGGAAAGAGAAGGAAGGGAGCGAGGGAGGGAGGAGGGAGGAAGGAAGGGAGTGTGAAGGAAAGAGAAAGAAGGAGTGAGGGAGGGAAGAAGGAAGAAAGGAAGGAGCAAAGAAAGAGAAGGAAGGGAGCGAGGGAGGGAGGAAGAGGAAGAAAGGAGGGGCAAGAAAGAAGGAGGGGAGGGAGGGAGGAAGAAAGGGTGGGGCAATGAAGAGAAGGAAGGGAGCGAGGGAGGAGAGAAAGAAAGGGAAGAGGGAATAAGGAAAGAGAAGGAAGAGAGCGAGGGAAGGGAAGAAGAAAGAAGAGGCAAGGAAAGAGGAGGGAAGGGAGCGAGGTAAGGAAGGAAGGAAATTAGAGAAACCAAGAAGATGGTCCTGCATCATACTTAATGCATGCCTTAATTGTTAATATTACAATACATTTTGTGTTGGATAATAATCAATGACGGTCTCATACCATCAGTCCTGCCCCAACTTGGTCTCTTAAGTAAGGACGACCCTCAACTCCCTTCGGTGTGAAAGGTTTACTTTCCTAAAAGCCAAGTGGATTTTACAGTACAGCAAAGCCAGAACTGAGATTCGCGTGCCAAAACTTTCCCCAGTTAACTTTTCCCTCTTCATCCCTTCCCATTGCTGGTCTCCCCCATTGTCCAGTGCTATTCAAAGAAAATGCTTTGGGAACGGTCTCTTCGATTGTAGACTGGGCGGTGCGGAGCTGCATGCCATTCCCAGATGGGTGACCTTGAAGTTGTACGAGGAGTCGTTAGCTTTCCCCCCATCCCACCCTGTCCTCCTCCTAGACTGACAGCCAGTGAATGCGAAGAGCAGGCGTAAAATGGCAGTTCTGACCTACTTCCTTTATCTTACTTCACTAGGACCATCCAAGCCTCAGGCCAGGTTCCCGTCGTGGTCTCTCCCGGAAACCAGCAACTGCACACCGTAACACTCCAGACAGTGCCTTTAACCACTGTGATAGCCAGCGCGGATCCGACTTCTTCGGCCACACCCCAGAAGTTTATCCTACAAGCCATCCCATCGTCGCAGCCCGTGACTGTCCTTAAAGAGAACATGTTGCTCCAGTCCTCCAAGCCGGTCTCTCCCCCGTCGTCCATCGTTTTCAGCCCTGCTCAGGTCCACCAAGTCCTCACCAGCAACGTCCAGACAATTTGCAACGGGACGGTCAACGTGGCGTCTTCCCCGTCTTTCAGCACCGCCGCCTCCGTAGTAACTTTTACGCCCAGCAGTTCCCACGGGGCCGCCGCTCAGCCCTCCAACACCGTCATCACCTCGGTGATCAAGGCGCCGGAAACCAAAACCGCCATTGTGCAAGGGACGGTGAAATCGGAATCCGAAAATTCACTCGGGGGGGATGACGACCAACTCTTGGAGACCAGTTTCCACCAGCAGCCGTTCGTCGTCATGGTGTCCTCTTCCAACGGGTTCCCTCCCACGGTACACATCAAGGAGGAAAGCGAACAGTTCCAGCCGCCCAGCCCGTACGAGTAACCGAGAAGAAAATTAAACGTTACCGTTGCTCTTTTCCTCAATGTGATGAAGACACCTCCACCAATTGTGTAGGTAACTTTTGATTCCAAAGCAAGCCAGGCATTAGAAAGCTGCTTTTTTCTGTTTTATTTTTTTTAAAAAAAAAAATTCTCGAATTATATTTTAGAAGTAACGCTGTAGAATTGATTTCCAGCTTTGTGGTTTCCTCCGCCGTATAAAATGTTATGTTTCGGAAAAAAAAAAAAGGCAAGCATGAAGGAACATGCAGTTAAGTCTTTTCTCTCTCTCTCTCTCTCTCTCTTTTTCTTTTTGATCACTGTCCAAAAATTTTAAATTTCTTAGACTCCCTGTATTATTTGTCTTATCTTGCATAATAATGTAATCAGTGCTTTCAAGCAATAGCTAATTTCAGGAGGGTTTTTCTTTTTTTTTTAATGCCGTTATCTGACTTTTTTTTTTTTTAAAGTAAATTCCAAAGATCTTTTTACTCAATGTACTTAGAATATATTTTGTTTTATATGGATCTATAAAGCAATGGGCGATCGGGCCTTCGTTCGTTCAGTTGCCTTTTGCCCCAGTGAGAAATCATTTTGCAAATAGAAGCATTTCCCTTCTATCTATTGACAAGAATATTTACCACCACTTATGCATTCTATTTCCTATATATTTTCTATTCTAAGATGGACAATATCTTTGATAAAGCGGCTCGCCAAAACGGGAGCTGTCACTACAGGTGCAATTATTTTTCAGACCACTTAAAACTTTTTGAGGCATAAAGAAATGCGCTGATTGTTTTTTTTTTTTTTGCAATTATTTTTATAAGGAAATGAAAAAAAAAATAGAAGTATATGGGACTTAACCCGCGTATTTTGAGATTAAAATATTTCTACAAAGTACCTTTTCTATTGTAAATATGTAATTTAATTTCTCAAAAAGATTTTTTCATAAAAAAAAAGATATTTCCATAGAACAATATTTTATAGATACAGATAAGATTATTATGTTTAGAGCTCTAAAGTTATACGTATTCATGTATTGCAGAGTGAATTTGTATTTAAAAGGAAAAAAAAATTAAATTGTGGGACCTCTTGAAGCTGTTTCCTCTTTTTTGTATTTTAATTGGTTTATCATGAAAATAAATCAAGTACAACATCCTGGTATGTTTGTCTTTCTCAGTCTGAAATCTGATATTCATAAGGTAGGCATTCATAAATTAGACCCATAATGAAACACCCCATTGCAAGAAGGAATCAGATATAAGATACAGAATTCTTTATTATTTTGGCCAAAAAAAAAAGAAGGCCTTTAAACCAGTGATGAAATCCCATTTTTTTTTTACTACTGGTTCTCTGGCCATAGCTTGGTGGGTGTGGCAGGGGAAGGATATTGCAAAGTCTTCATTCCCACCCCACTCTGGTGCCAGCCAGAGGTGGTGTTATTTGCCGGTTCTCCGAACTGCTCAAAATTTCCGCTACCGGTTCTCCAGAACCTGTCAGAGCAGAGGATTTCACCCCTGCTTTAAGCTTTGTCCTTGTTTAAAATCAAGCCGAGTTAAGAATCAAGAGTGAGAAATTAAACATAAGGAACATGAAAAAACGTGGGAGCTGGGCAGTAATAGTTTGGTAAATAAATTAATTATTGGCTGCGTTCATCTCTGATCTACTTTGCATATATTAAAAGGACCTGGCATCATGTTTAACACCTAATAGGATCAGAAAGGGCCCAATTATTTCTTAACTCCGAGGAGTTAAATTATCTTGCAGAACATACAGAAGCTATCTGCCCATCAGTCGTCTTATTTCAGTAAGTGCATCTTACAAGTCCAGTGTCCAGAATGTACGAACCTATTTCCACCATAAATGAAATTAAACATTTTTATTTTGATTTGCAAACATATTTGTTTTGCTCCTGGCCTTCTTCTCATTCTTTCTCTTATCTGGAAGAAATATGTACATTGATGCAACAATACAGAATTCAGCTACACACAATATCTTTTTTAATCTTAACATTGTTATTCCGAACAACTTAAAATATCTACATAGGACCTATTCCTAAAAAGGACAGGTTTAATGTCTGGAGCACCTTCTATTGGATAAAAAATTGAATATCCTATGCACCATGGATTATATAAAAATTCCATATACCTTCTTTTTTAATTTGTGCATATATGTTTATGCACGCTTTGATAATTCAGTTCTGGGTGTTTCTATTTTTTTTTTTTATTTGTGTAAATTCTCTCCATTGTAAAAGTGTGAAAAATCTCACCTGTATTGAGAAGCCCACGAAGGATGGCAATTTAAGAAGTGGGGAATCTTGCCTTAATAAATAATTCTTAAACTTCCTTCAGCTTGTGGAATTAATTTACTTGAAAGCAATTCAGTAAATTCACTAAATATAATTTAGCATAACAGACAGTGCTTCTTTTTCAGTTGAAAAGGGGACTTTGCAAAAGAAAGGAAACGCAGAGTCCTGCATTTTATTGAAATATTTAAAAAAAAACCTGAATCTGGCTTGTTTCTTGAATTTTTGGTTGTGCAATAAATTATCTGCACAATTGTCTACAATGATGACATTTGTGCACCTGATTAAATATCCCCCATTGCACAAATTCAGAGATCCCAGTGTGAATTTTAGTTTTTTAGTTTTTTTTATATGGCTTCGTAAGACCACATTTGGAATACTGCATCCAGTTTTGGTCATCACAATATATATATATATATAAAAAGATGTTGAGACTCTGGAAAGAGTGCAGAAAAGAGCAACGAAGATGATTTGGGGACTGTTGCAGGAATTGGATATGTCTAGTTGAGTGAAAAGGAGCAGGGTTGACATGATAGCAGTCTTCCAATGTTTGAGGGGCTGCCACAGAGAAGAGGGGGTCAACCTATTTCCCAAAGCACCAGAAGGCAAGACAAGAAACAGTGGATGGAAACTAATCAAGGAGAGAAGCAACCAAGAACTAAGGAGAAACTTCCTGACAGTGAGGACAATTAACCAGTGGAACAGCTTGCCACCAGAAGTTGTAAATGGTCCATCACTGGAGATTTTCAAGAAGAGATTGGACGGCCATTTCTCTGAAATGGCATAGGGAATTTTGCTTGAGCAGGGGGTTAGACTAGAAGGCCTCCGAGGTCCCTTCCAATTTCTGTTATTCTGTTTTGATCTGTATAATCGCACCTTTGCATAAATGCACCGGAAGGGAGCACAAGAAGCCATGGATGGAAAAGTCTATAGAGATTCTCAAACATCCAAGTCATGGTTGTCCCAAAGGTGCTTTTTCAAGAGGCAACTGGACTTTCTGGTTTTTCTTTGAAGATGTTTCACTGCTTCAGCTCAGAGAAAGTCTTTATAATTGCTCAAGGGTTGACCAACCAGTTGATGGCATATATTCCATCAAGCCACCAATTGGTCGACCAATCACATTCTATTTATTGCATCCTCCTGGAGAAAGCCTATCTATGGTGTAGCTTAAGTCTTGATACTGACTTAATCAATCAATCAATCAATCAATCAATCAATCCCATTAGTTTCATTTTATCTTCCTGGACAAAGTCTCACTATGGTTTTGTTTAAGGCTAGACATCCACTTGATGGCATACATTCCATTTTTCCATCCATCCATCCACCTATCTACCTACTTGCCCCATCCATCCATCCATCCATCCATCCATCCATCCATCCATCCATCCATCCATCCATCCATCCATCCATCCATCCATCCATCCATCCATCCATCCATCCACCTACCTACCTACCCCATCCATCCATCCTTCCATCCATCCATCTTATCATCTACGTATCTACCTACCCCATCTCTCCATCCCTCCATCTACCTACCTCATCCATCCATCCTTCTATCCATCCATCTTATCATCTACCTATCTACCTACCCCATCCACCCACCTACCTATCCCATCCACCCATTCATTCACCTACCTACCTACCTACCCCATCCATCCATCCACCTACCTACCTCATCCATCCATCCTTCTATCCATCCATCTTACCACCTACCTATCTACCTACCCCATCCATCGACCTACCTATCCCACCCACCATTCATCCACCTACCTACCCCATCCATCCATCTACCTACCTACCTCACCCATCCATCCATCCATCCACCTACCTACCCCATCCACCCACCCACCTACCTATTCCATCCATCCATCCACCTACCTACCCCATCTACCCATCCATCTACCTACCTACTACCCCATCCATCCAGCTACCTACCCCATCCACCCATTCATCCACCTACCTACCTACCCCATCCATCCATCCATCCACCTACCTACCTCATCCATCCATCAACCCACCTACCTCATCCATCCATCCACCTACCTACCCCATCCATCCATCCATCCATCCACCTACCTACCTCATCCATCCATCAACCCACCTACCTCATCCATCCATCCACCTACCTACCCCATCTACCCATCCATCTACCTATCTACTACCCCATCCATCAATCTACCTACCTACCCCATCTACCCATCCACCTACCTACCCCATCTACCCATCCATCTACCTACCTACTACCCCATCCATCCATCCACCTACCTACCTCATCCATCCATCCATCCACCTACCTACCCCATCTACCCATCCATCTACCTACCTACTACCCCATCCATCCACCTACCTACCCCATCTACCCATCCATCCATCCACCCACCCACATACCTACCTACCTCATCCATCCATCCACCTACCTACCACATTCATCCACTTACCTAACTACCTACCCCATCCATCCATCCATCCATCCATCCATCTACCTCATGCATCCATCCATCTACCTACCCTATCCATTCATCCACCCGCCTACCTACCCCATCCATCCATCCATCCATCCATCCATCTATTTCTCTCTCTCTCTCTCTCTCTCCCCACCCCACCCACTCATCCATCCCACTCCTCGGGGACAAAGTCCATCTACGGGGCTTGCTGAGGAGTCACCCCGCTGCCCATCATCCGCATCCTTCTTCTCCTCCTGGAAGGCCGGCTCAAGCCCACCCCTCCCCCCCCCGCCTTCCCCAAAGCCAACGGAGAAGCAGAGGCAGGAGCGCAAACCAGCATCCCCAACGGGGAGGGAGCCTCCAACCTTGGCAACTTCAACTCCCAGAATTCCTCAGCCCCAGCTTTGCCTCTTTTTGCCGGCTGAGGAATTCTGGGAGTTGAAGTCCACAAGTTGCCAAGGGCGGGGAGAGCTCTCTTTCCCGAGAGAGAGAGAGAGAGAGAGAGAGCGAGATGGGCGTGGCCACTCCCGCTCCTCCCTCCTCCCTTCCCGGGCTTCCTCGCGCCGCGCGGTGGGCGTTCCTCGGCGTGGCCACGCCCCCCAGCGACGCTCCTCAGCCGCCATTTCGCGGCGGCATGGCGGCGGCGGCGGCGGCGGCCTCCTCAGCGGGGTGAGCGGGCGCCCTTTTTTTTTTCTCCCCTCCCCTTCTTTCCTTCCTTTCCTCCCTCCCTCCCTTCCCTTCTTCTCCTCCTCCTCCTCCTCCGCCTTCGCTAACGCTTCTTTCCCCCCCCGCAGCCTCTCCGAGACCGACATCGAGCGGGACTCCGCGGCCGCAGTGCAGGTAAGCCGCTTCTGGCTTTGGGGGGCGCTTGGTTTCCCCCGGAGAAGGAAGGAAGAGGCAAGAGAAGGGAGGAAGGGAAAAAAAGGCCCGAGGGTTTTTTGGGGGGGGAGGTGGGAGGGGAAAGAATGCGTTCCTGGGATCACTGTGTGGTCTCCTTTCCCAGACATGCGCAGTAGAGGCTAAGCTTGCCGAGAGGAGCCTTGGAAGAGACCTATCATCATCATCATCATCATCATCATTTTATTATTATTACTATTATTATATTATTGTTGTCTTTGTCGTTATGTTACTATTATATAATAATATTGTTACATAGTTAATATATTTATTAATTATTTATTATCTCTTATTAATTAAATATGAAACCCAGTCAACTGATCATTTAAAAATGTGTCACAAATACCATTGACCGGTGCTACCGGTTGCTCCCAGCATCCTGGGTATCAACAGGATGCATTATTATTATTATTATTATTATTATTATTATTATTATTATTATTATTATTATTATTATTATTATTATTTACTTTATTCATTGAACATGAAACTCAGTCAACTGATCATTTAAAAATGTGTCACAGATATTATTAACTGGCACTGATGGTTGATACGGGTTGCTGCCAGCATCCTAGGTATCCAAAAAGTATTTTCTTAAAATTCTTAAAAATTAAATGCTTAAAATTATTATTATCATCATCATCATCATCATCATCATCATCATCATCATCATCTCTTTTATTCATTAAACATGAAACTCAGTCAACTGATCATTTAAAAATGTGTCACAAATACCATTGACTGGTGCTAATGGTTGCTACGGGTTGCTGCCAACGTCCTAGGTATTATTATTATTATTATTATTATTATTATTATTATTATGGAATATTATTGTCTGAAGTGGGGTAGGGTTTCCTGCCTAAGCAGGGGGTTGGACTAGAAGATCTCCAAGGTTCCCTTCCAACTCTGATATTCTATTCTATTCCAAGGAAGCAGAGAGAGGGGTTAAAAAAAATGATAAAAGTGTGGGGGGAGAGGACAACAATAACACAACAACAATAAACACACAAAAAAATTGTGGTTGTTTTCACCCCGGTCCTTTCCTTTCGAGAGAAGTGAAGGAGCAGCTATCGGAGAACAGAAAAGCCTCATGCCAGGGCTTGGCTCCCTTTTTTCACCAAGTTTTTTGTGGGGGAGAGAAGGTGTTCTTTTTTAAAAAAAAAAAAAATTGATTTATATGCCGCCCTTCTTCGGAGACTCAGGGCGGCTTACAATGCGTTAAGCAATAGCCTTCATACTTTTGTATATTTATACAAAGTCATCTTATTGCCCCCACAAACTGGGTCCTCCATTGACCTACCTTAGAAAGGATGGAAGGCTGAGTCAACCTTGAGCCTGCTGAGATTCGAACTTACAGTAATTGCAGACAGCTGGATGTTAATAACAGGCTTTAGTCTGATTATTAGCCTGTTGAGCTATCCAAGGCTCTAGGGATCTCCTTGTGGTCTCCTTTCCCAGACATGCACAGTTAAGGGTAAGCCTGCTGGGATGAGCCTTAGAAGAGGCCCAGGTTTTTTATTACTACTATTATTTTGGCAGAAAGCAGACTGTGGGATTTCAAAAAATGATAAAAGTGGAGGGAGAGAGGGGGCAACAATAACAGAAAAGTTATTCCACAAAAAAGTTGTGGTTGTGAACACCCCCGGACGCCTTGGGGGAGTGAAAAAACCCCACACCAGAACTTGGCTCTCTTTTTTCCCCAAGTTTTTTGGGGAGGATAGGGTTCCTGGGATCTCCTTGTGGTCTCCTTTCCCAGACATGCACAGTTAAGGCTAAGATAGCAGGGAGGAGCCTTGGAAGTCCCATTTTTCGGGGGAGGAAGCAGATGGTGGGATTAGAGAAAAAGGAAAATGGTAAAGTGAAGTCAGAGAGGGCAACAACAACAACAACAACAACATAAAACTCAGCAACAAGAAGTTGTGGTCCTTCCTTGCTGGTGGGAAATTTGGTGCTGACTTTGACAACCGAGTTAAAGAGGGAGGCGATATATTTTTTTCCCATTCTGTTTTCCTTCAGTATCTTATCCATGAAAAAAGTAATCATTTTAAATCAGTTATGTATTTACACCGAGATCAAATGAATAAATGAAGGATAAATAATGTGTGTCTCGGCAACCTTTTTACAAATAATTACAAAGGAAATATTAAATCCATTTTCCACCCAGAGGTTTAAATTCTCTTCGCTTGCCCTGTTTAACAGTTGTGTCATTTGTTGTGGTTTCTGCTCGTGTCCAGGTAGTCCTCGACTTACGACCACAATTGAGCCCCAAAATTTATGTTGCTGAGTGAGATATTGGTTAAGTGTGTTTTGCCCCATTTTACGACTTTCCTGGCAGCATTGGTTAAGCGAATCATTGCAGTTGTTAAATTAGTGAATTACTAATTCCCAGTGTCACAAAAAGGGATCACCTGACACAGCAACGGTCATAAGTATGAACCAGTTGCCAAGCGTCTGAATTTCGATCAGGTGACCACAGGGATGCTGCAGCGGTCGTAAGTGTGGAAAAATGGTCATAAGTCACTTTTTTCAGTGATGTTGCAGCTTTGAGCGGTCACTAAATGAACTCTTGTAAATCGAGGACTACCTGTGTAAACGAGACGTTTTCCCAACTCAAATTTTTGAGTGTCTCAAGACTTGATTTTAGGGTGTCCTTAAAATGTACAACTTCGCAGCTTAGCAAAGCTGTGCTGTGTTGTGAGACGTAACTGTTGCTTGGAGAGTTGCAAATTGTGTTGTAACACAAAGGAGTTTATTTAGGTGGGGGAGGAATTGTGATAGAAATGGGTAAATTCAGTATATGCAGCAGATCCGATGCATTGAAGCTTTATTTTTCTGCTACCTTACGCAAAAGAAAACCCATTTTATCGGGTGCGATATTAACATTTTAGCTTCTGGAGAATTGCTTCTGCACTTCAGATTATCACCAAAATAAAGCAGATTTTTTTAAAAAAATTATATTTATATGCCGCCCTTCTCCGGAGACTCAGGGTGGTTTACAATGCGTTAAGCAATAGCCTTCATCCTTTTGTATATTTATACAAAGTCAGCTTATTGCCCCCACAAACTGGGTCCTCAATTTACCTACCTTAGAAAGGATGGAAGGCTGAGTCAACCTTGAGCCTGGTGAGATTCAAACTTACAATAATTGCAGACAGCTGGTGTTAATCACAATGCTTTTAGTCTGCTGAGCTATCCAGGCTCACCAAGATGAAGCAGAATTTACATACATTATAACAACTGTAGACGTATAACAACTGATGGGCTTCACTGATCTCTCCAACATTTAAAAATCCCTACAGCCTTGACTAAATTAATCAGACTAGAGCTGGAAGGGACCTCAGAGGTCTTCTAGTCCAGCTCCCTGCTCAAGCAAGAGACTATGATGGTGAACTTATGGCACGCGTGCCCAAAGTAGCACACGAAGCCATGTTGCCTGGCACGTGCGGCCTTGCCTGTTTGTCTTCTGGGTTTTTGGCACACATGCGCGCATAACATTCAGCTGTCTTTCGCACACGCGGCAGAGCCAAAAACCAGTATACACATGAGCACCGGCCAGCTGATTGTCAGGTGCGCATGCACCCCAGAACCCGGAGGTTCAGCTTTTCCGGAGCGCAATCCCTTCAGCCCGTGCGGCAGTGCCGAAAAGCGGCCTACGCATGCATGCCAGCCAGCTGATCGTCGGGGGGTACATGTGTGCTACAACCCAGAAATTTGGCTTTTTTGGAGCATGGCCCTGATGAGCTCGTGCGCGTAACATTTCCACACAAGTTCGCCCTCACTGCTCTATACCATTCCAGACAAGTGGTTGTCTAAACTCTTCCTAAAACCTCCAGTGATGAAGCACCGAGAACTTTTGGTGGCAAGCTGTTCCACTGGTTAATTGTTGGACCCTGGATAGCTCAGCAGACTAAAAGCCTGTTATTAACATTCAGCTGTCTGCAATTTTTGCAAGTTCGAATCTCCCCAGGCTCAAGGTTGACTCAGCCTTCCGTCCTTTCTAAGGTAGGTAAATTGAGGACCCAGTTTGTGGGGGCAATAAGCTGACTTTGTAAAATATACAAAAGTATAAAGGCTATTGCTTAATGCATTGTAAGCCGCCCTGAGTCTCCGGAGAAGGGCGGCATATAAATCTAATTAAAAAAAAAACTGTTAGGAAGTTTTTCTTTAATTCCAGGTTGCTTCTCTCCTTGCTTAATTTCCCTCCCTTGTATCTTGTCTTGCCTTCTGGGGCTTTGGGGAATAAATTGACCCCCTCTTCTTTGGGCAGCCCTTCAAATACTGGAATGCTCTCCTCATTTCTTGACAGGGGCTCTGAGGGTGGGTTCCCCCCCCCCTTTTCCTCCCTTACAGATAGCTCTCCTCCCAGCTCGGAAACGTTGCTTCCGGGGGTAGTTCCTTTGCAAGTAGCATTTTGCTAATCAGTTCTGTTTGATTTGTCAAGCAAGAGATTTCACTGCGGGCTGTGGAAGGTTTTTGCAGGAAAGTTGTCAAGTTCATGTTTTTGAATTTTTCCTTGTAGACGCTGACAGCAGCCTTGGAACAGAAGCCGGAGCACGCAGAATATTACCGCCAAAGAGCTTATGCTTACATCCTTCTACGGAATTATCACGGTAGCATTTACTTTTCAGGTTTTTTCCTCAGTGAACATTTTACATACACGCACAAATTATCTATCTATCTATCTATCTATCTATCTATCTATCTATCTATCTATCTATCTATCTATCTATCTATCTATCTATCTATCTATCTATCTATCTATCTATCTATCTATCTATCTATCTCCTCTTTAGCCAGGTTCTTCCTATGTAAACCAAGATTTTTCTGCAGCCCTAGTTCAGTGAAAAAAGCTCCTAGCCCTTTGCTGCCCATTGGGAGTCTAATATAGATCTATTTCTGGCTTGTTAGCCTTCATCAGTTAGCCACACCCTCATCTCATGCATCCTCCCTGTAAAGGTACAGTATTTGTTTTCTTTCTTTTTCGTAGGCTTTATGTGTATTGCTCTTTAGCCAGGTTCTTCCTACGTAAACCAAGATTTTTCTGCAGCCCTAGTTCAGAGAAATCACAATCCACTAGCTCCTAGGCCTTTTTTTCTTCTGGCAGCATAAATCCTACGAAAAAGAAAGAAAACAAATATATATGCATGTATGTGTGTGTGTGTAGTCCTCCAGTTCATTTAGTGTCCGTTCAAAGTTACAATGGCGCTAAAAAAAGAGACTTATGACGGGTGAAATCCAGCAGGTTCTGACAGGTTCTGGAGAACCAGTAGCGGAAATTTTGAGTAGTTCAGAGAACCGGCGAATACCGCCTCTGGCCGGCCCCAGAGTGGGCTGGGAATGGGGATTTTGCAGTATCCTTCCCCTTGACTGGGGTGGGAATGGAGATTTTACAGTATCCTTCCCCTGGAGTGGGGAAGGAATGGGGATTTTGCAGTATCCTTCCCCTGCCACGCCCACCAAGCCACATTACGCCCACCAAGCCACACCCACAGAACCGGTAGTAAAAAAAATTGGATTTCACCACTGACTTACGACCGTTTTTCACACTTACAACCATTGCAGCATTCCCAGGGTCATGTGTTCAAAATTCAGACCCATGGCTCATATTTGTGACAGTTTCAGGGTCACGCGATCTTCTTTTATGGGCCTTCTGACAAGCAAAATCAATGGGGAAGCCAGATTCACTTAACAACGAGGTTACTAACTGATCAAGAAAGGTCGTAAAACAGGACAGAAGTCACTTAACCGATGTCCCACATAACGACAGAAATTTCGGGCACAGTTGTGGTCCTTAAGTCGAGGACTACCAACATTGCTTTTTTAAAAAAACGTCTCTGCATAGCTTAAGTTCTTATCCTTCTCTTGTATTACATCTACGTTTTTCTCAGAAATTACCCTTTCCGCTAAATTCTTAGGCCGCTATTTTGAAATAATAATTGTGGAGAAGTCCCTTGATGGTGCAGTAAAACCTTCAGGTTCTGGATTTGACGCATTAGATTTATCATACAGTTGCCATTTGCATTATTAGTGCCGTTTGTATACAATTACACAAACGAGAGATATGTTATGTCCTTTTGACACCAATAGGTGATATAAACACTATAATTTGTGTTGTGTGAGGACATTTGAGTTCAAAGCACTTTTCCTGGGAACGAACCGAAAGTAACACGCTTCAGGCAAGATCTGAGCCAAAGCGCGGGAAACAGCAAACTCAAACAAACCGTAGAGCCCAACCCCCTTGTAGCTAGGCAACCAGAGGGCTTCTGCATACCAAAGCTAGAAGAAATGAGACAGGTAGTTGCCAAACTGCGATGAAAAATTCCCCACTGACCCCTCCCCCTTCCTTTACTATGGCAGCAAGCAGTGTAATTTCATTCCTACACGTTTAAGATATCAGTTTATCCTTCATTGATTTATGTAAACTTTTTTTCCGTAATGCATGAAGATGAGCCTAGATTTTCCAGCATGACAAAATTCTCTTGGATGCGTTCAACTTTGGCAGGGGTGTCAAATTCAAGGCTTATGGGCCAGACCCAGCCCGCGATGTGGTTGGATCCACCCCACAGGGCTGTCCTGGAAAATGTAAGTGGCCCAAGTAGTTAGTATTAAATACAAACAGTTTGAAAACAAACAGATTTTATTAGGACAGCTGAGAATTAACTCAATCTCAGCGTAGTCCAAACTAAATGAAAGCAAATTCTTCAAAACACCATTCCTCAGTTTATCACTGACCTTGGGATAATTAGGCAAACTGCCAAAGGCTTTTCTTGGCAAAAGTTCAGAAGCAGAAGTCGCTGACAAGAAATAAATGCAGCAAGACAAGTAACAAATCTTATCAACGTTGTTTTCCAACAAAAGAGCCCAAGAGCCATTGCTGGTCTTTTAAGTCTTCTGGGAGGGGCCAATCATCTCTTGGCCTTACTCCCAAGTCGTCCTTTTTGCTTTAGCTGCTCTTGCCTTCTGGCAGCTCTTCTCATGTGTGCATTAGGAACAGGCTCCTCCTGTTCCTCTGCCTCTCTACTGTCAGCCTCTGGAGGCTCCGAAGTCCGCACATCACTCCCCGATGGCCCTGGCCCCATCTCTGCCTCCGACGCAGAGCCCTCATCCGGGCCTTCTCCAGCCTCCAGGACTGGCCCCTGTTCTTCCTCAACCTCATCGCTGCTCGACTCCACTGCCAGTTCTGCAGGCTGCGGGCGGACCACAACAGCTTCGGTCTGTCTATCCAATGCAAAAGAAACATGCCAGCATTTTGGAGAGTGGCGTCAAGCTGGTCACGCCCGACCATTTGGCCACACCTGGCCGGCCTCCCCAAGGTCAACCACAGCCCTGATGTGACCCTCAGTGAAATTAAGTTTGACACCCCTGAACCAAGGTTTGGACTTGAAGCAGACGTGTTCACGTCTGTTTTCGCTCATGGAAATCCACTCTGATTTAGGACTCTCTCCTTTCTTTCATCCCAGACTACCTCAGAAAGTGGTGATTGTGTGGAAAATGGAAGGGGAGTGGGCTACACAGCCTGCCTTAAGCATGGAAAATAAAAATGGGTATAGAGCTAATAAAATAATTAGTAGAGGCAAGGTAGAGATTCTGGCGTTTTGCATCTGTGTAATCAGTCATTAAAAAAATGCAACCTTTATTTTTCATTCTGTTTTTGCAGATGCAGTTGCTGATGCAAAGAAAGCTTTAGCACTTGAGCCTAATAATGCCGTAGCCTTTCTCAGGCAAGGGTAAGTTCCATTTCCCCCCCCCTCCGGTCACGTGCAATTATTGTTGTTTTTTTTTAAAAAATTGATTTATATGCCATCGTTCTCCAAAGGCTCAGGGCGGCTTACAATGCGTTAAGCAATAGCCTTCATACTTTTGTATATATGGAAAAACCCATTGGCCTTCAGTGGCTCTTATCCTCTGAGTAATAGCACAATAGTACTTAGACTTATATACCGCTTCACAGTGCTTTTACAGCCTTCTCTAAACGGTTTACAGAGTCAGCCTCTTGCCCCCCACCAACAGTCTGGGTCCTCATTTTACCCACCTCGGAAGGATGAGTCAGCCTTGAGCCTGGTGAGATTCAAACTGCCAAACTGCAGCTAGCAGTCAGCAGAAGTAACCTGCAGTACTGCACTCTTAACCATTGCGCCAACCTTTCTGGGTTGATGGCCCAGAGTGGGGGGTGGGGGGGGGGAAGAGGGTATGGTTTTGAGGGAGGGGCAGGTGCGTGGGTACCAATGAGCACCGATTTGCTTATGCGAGTGGGATCAGCCGGCCACGCGGCCTGGTTGCGAATAGTCTGCAGTACTGGGTCACAGGTTGGAGACCCCTGCATTAAATGAAAGGTTTGCTGTATCCAGAGCTGAGAAACCCAAAAGAGACTATCTCAGCATCTGTTCTTTCTTCCTGCTATGTAAAGGCAAAGATTTGGTACTCTGTTAATATAAGACAATTACTGACACGCTCTCCTTTTATCTCCTCCCTCAGAATCGGTGAATATTATATGAAAAATTATGATTCCGCCCTGAAGTCTTTCATTGAGGGACAAAGACAGGATAGTAAGTATGTTTGTGCATGAATTTTAAAAGATAGACAAGCCATACAGAAATCGTAGGAAATCATAGGAAATCGGTGCATAATCCTACTCAGATGATAACAGTCACATGCAGATAGTCCTTGCTTAACGACTAGCTACTTAGTGACTGTTCAGAGTTACAACAAAAGCTACTTATGAAGCTACTTACTGTTTTGGTAACTACGCACACACATAAACACACGCACACACCACTGTCACCTGACTGCATTTTGGGTGCTTGGCAGCCAGCTCAAATCTATGTGTTGTTGCAATGTTCCACGATCACATATCTGCGATTTATGTCCATATTTTTGCCTGTTTCCAGCAAAAACTGGTCCTAGGAATGTAACATTGATTGGTTTAACAACCGCAGTACTTGCTTAACAACCATCGCAAAAACAATGTAAAATTGGGTCTGATCATGTCGAATCCTCGACTTAAAACTGCCATGACTTAACGACTCTGGGCTCCATCGCAGTCGTAAGTCGAGGACACCTATACATTACAAAGACTCTCAGGAAACACATTGGAAACACCTCGCTGCTTCTTTCCTTGGTAAAAAAAAAAACACATTTTAATTGCAAAAGGATTAAGTAGCTTGGAAAATTAATTAGTCTTTCTCTGTGAGCCGGGGCTTTCCAGCAGAGGTCATACAACGCTGTTCATAGAAATGTCACTTGCTGCTATTTTATCTGTCGGTGGCTGCGTTTCTTCGTTACGCTAAGTCAAAATTGTGAAGGTTTCTGGTTTACCCTGAGCAAATAGCCTTTGGCCGATCTCTGTTCCGTGACTGCCACTTGATTATTATTTTTTTCTGCAGTGGAAACAGCTAAACCAACAATTGAAGCTCCTTTCACGCTGACTTGCTCTAATGTAAAAACGACTTTGGCTTCTGTTTTTCTAGGCAGGGCTAAGAAGCAGGAGCTGAGATCTGATTTCCTGCTCTGCTTTATTAGAGAAACAAACCCGGAGTGTCTAACAGGGTGGATTTGATTTAAATCCAGTCGATTTCAATGCTGATTTAAATCACTAGTAAAAAGGCTTGATTTAAATCAACTCGATTTAAATCATAATTTTTTAAAGAGCAACTCTCATCTCTGTCCCTCAGCGGCTCCTCCTCTGACCCGCTGTTGACTCACCGACAGTCCCAGTCACTTTAATGGGACGGCTGGTGATGAGGCAATGACACAATACTGTGAGGGACGTGGCAGGCAGCAGGTGAGTGGATGCCCGCTAACAGGTGCTGCCATGATGGATCTGAAATGACAGGCGCTCTTTAATATTACATTTATAAGCTGCTTAGAAGGTTTCACTTACTGCTTGCCCTTCCTCCTCACACTTAGAGCCTGGTGGTACAGATGCATTTCGCCTCAAATAATCATACAGCTTGTAGTGTACATAGATTTGCAAAACAATGGGATAAAGGAAAACTCCTGAACTTCGTTTTATGATTTATCTCATGGTTTACTGTGAAATTGTGCGAATGCATCATTGCATATTCTCTCAGCTGGCAGAGCTTGGATTCACTGAATGAGTTTGCCAAAAATGTCAGTATTGCAGAATAGACAGCCTCATGCTACATAACTAAGCTCCATTTCATGCTGAATAAACTAAATTATTAATGTCTCTTCAATAGAAAACTATATTTAGATTGATTTTTACTCCAAAAGCATTTTATTAAAATAAATTTGATAAAAATTAAAATCTGATTTAAATTTTTTAAAAATCAATTTTTAATTTTTTTTTAAAATACCGATTTTTATCTGCCCTGGTTTTTAGTTCAAATGTTGTTCTAAAAAGGGAAGATGTAAAGTCTTTGTAATAGTTGGCCGATGTTGAACCGGTGTAGATTTTCCCCAGTATAAAATTTCTAGGGGGTACCCTAGATTCCAGGTACTTAGTTTTAGGGAGACCTACACCGCCCTGAGTCTTTCGGGAGAAGGGCGGTATAGAAATAATAAAATAAAATAATAATAATAATAAAATAAAATAAAATAAAATAATAAAATAAAAAATAAAAAAAATAATAAAATAAAAAATAAAATAAAATAAAATAAAATAAAATAATAAAATAAATAAAATAAAATAATAAAATAAAATAAATAATAAAATAATAAAATAAAATAAAAATAATATAATAAAATAATAAATAAAATAAAATAAATAAAATAAAATAATAAAATAAAATAAAATAAATAAAATAAAATAAAATAAAATAAAATAAAATAAAATAAAATAAAATAAAATAAAATAAAATAAAATAATAAAATAAAATAAAATAAAATAAAATAAAATAATAAAATAATAAAATAATAAAATAAAATAAAATAAAATAAAATAAAATAATAAAATAAAATAAAATAAATAAAATAAAATAAAATAAAATAAAATAAAATAATAAAATAAAATAAAATAAAATAAAATAAAATAATAAAATAAAATAAAATAAAATAAAATAAAATAAAATAAAATAAATAAAATAAAATAAAATAAAATAAAATAAAATAAAATAAAATAAAATAAAATAAAATAATAAAATAAAATAAATAAAATAAAATAAAATAAAATAAAATAAAATAAAATAAAATAATAAAATAAAATAAATAAAATAAAAAAATAAAATAAAATAAAATAAAATAAAATAAAATAAAATAAAATAAAATAAATAAAATAAAATAATAAAATAAAATAAAATAAAATAAAATAAAATAAAATAAAATAAAATAAATAAAATAATAAAATAATAAAATAAAATAATAAAATAAAATAAAATAAAATAAAATAATAAAATAAAATAAAATAAAATAAAATAAAATAAAATAAAATAAAATAATAAAATAAAATAAAATAAAATAAAATAAAATAAAATAAAATAATAAATAAAATAAAATAAAATAATAAAATAAAATAAAATAAAATAAAATAAAATAATAAAATAAAATAATAAAATAATTCCATGGCTAAACCCAGCCATTGCATATTTTAGTCTCCGTTGTGTCTCCTGATATTTGGGTAAAAAGGTTTTTTTATCACTTTAGTCCAGGCCTCTCCAAACTTGGCAACTTTTAAGACTTGTAGGCTTCAACTCCCAAAATTCTTCATGCCGGCTGATGAATTCTGGGAGTTTGAAACCCACAAGTCTTAAAAGTGGGAAACCCCTGCATTCAGTCCGACCCCCCAAGTTAACTCAGAGTGATGATAGGAGGGAATAGATGCGGTTTGTGTGTTGTAAAGGTGCTTTTTCAAAAGGCAAGTGGACTTCCTGGTTTTTCTTTGAAGACGTTTTGCTTCTCCGCTGAGAAGCTTTTTCAGCTCTGATGAGAAGGGAATCGTCTTCAAAGAAAAACCAGGAAGTCCACTTGCCTTTTGAAAAAAAAGCATCTTTGGGACACCTTTGACCCGGAGGACTGAGACTCCAAAGACATTTGTGTGTTCTATTTAATGATGTTTTTGGTATACTTGACTGACATTTTAAAACAGTGTTTCTCAACCTTGGTAGCTTGAAGATCGGTGGACTTCAACTCCCAGAATCCCCTGAGAAACACTGTTTTAAATGGAGATAAGGAAATCTGGATACTTCTAAGCAGCAATTAGCTCTAGATTTACAACTCTTGTTTTTTTTTTTTTAACAACTGAAGTTGTCAAAGTACTGAAAACAGTGACTTATGACCAGTCCTCACATTTACAGATTAAATTCATAGCGGTTACCTGTTTTTCACATATTTTTTTTTCAAAATTAAAAAGCTAGAAATCTGTCTTAAGGAGCAAAAGCCAGAGTCTCAAAAGTTCCGAAGCACTTTCAGAGTAGAAGAAAACAGAAATAAGAGATGATCATGTTTTTGGCGGACGACACGGTTAACTCTGCCTCTTTCTACCTGTAGGTGCTGATTCCACCTTTCCTGTCTGGATTAAAAGATGCGAAGAGGCCCTCAGTGGTAAGCTCCATTTTGCGTCTCTAAACTTCCATGTTGTGGATAAAGGGGTCAGTCGTGTAGTACCTTTTTCTTCCATGTTTGTGAACATTTGTTAAGACAGTTTGGTTTTTACCTTGAAGGATTTTCCTAGGAAGCAAAGTAGTTCCTGATTTTAAAGCCTGAAGAGGTCCCCGTAAAGGAGAATGTTGGTAGCTCAGGGTTGACGTCTGGGGTCCTTGGTGCTCTCTGAGCTTGGTGGTTTTCTTATACGCGTCTCATGACCCAACTAGGGAACATCATCAGTTGTAGAAAGGAGGGGGGTTTTCAGGGAGGAGGAGGAGGTGATCCTTTGTCCTTTCTGAGCTTGCTCGTTTTCTTGCAGACATCTCATGACCCAACTAGGGAACATCATCAGTTGTAGAAAGGAGTGGGGTTTTCAGGGAGGAGGAGGAGGCGATCCTTTGTCCTTTCTGAGCTTGCTCGTTTTCTTGCAGACATCTCATGACCCAACTAGGGAACATCATCAGTTGTAGAAAGGAGGGGGGTTTTCAGGGAGGAGGAGGAGGCGATCCTTTGTCCTTTCTGAGCTTGCTCGTTTTCTTGCCGACGTCCCATGACCCAGCTAGGGAACATCATCAGGGCTTCTAGCTTACTAGCACTGATGTTGTTCTCTAGTTTGAGTCATGAAACTTCTGCCAGAAAACAAGCTCAGAGACCATGAAGGGGGTTCTGGAGACCCTGTAGCGTGTTTCACCATGTTGTTTTCAAAATGATTTATATATCTTTTGGGAAACTTCTTGAAAAGAGGAAGAATCTGAACCAGGGCCTCCGAATACATTGGGAGGGATGGATGGATGGATGGAGTGGTGGTATTCAGCTGGTTCAGACCGGTTCAAGTGAACTAGTAGCTGAGATTGTGGGTGGGCCCCCACCCCACCTCCTCCCCCTGGCGCTATGCCGTCCTATTTAGCCACGTTTTCGAGGTTGGGTGCATGGAAAGTGTGCGCGTGGGGTGAACCTGTGGTAAAGATATGTGAAACCTACCTCTGGGTGGGTGGACGGACGGACAGACAGATATAGATAAGATAGATGAAATATAGATAGATAGATAGATAGATAGATAGATAGATAGATAGATAGATAGATAGATAGATAGATAGATAGATAGATAGATAAGATAAGATAGATGAAATATAGATAGATAGATAAGATACATGAAATATAGATAGATAGATAGATAGATAGATAGATAGATAGATAGATGATAGATAGATAGATAGATAGATAGATAGATAGATAGATAGATAAGATAAGATAAGATAGATGAAATATAGATAGATAGATAAGATACATGAAATATAGATAGATAGATAGATAGATAGATAGATAGATGATAGATAGATAGATAGATAGATAGATAGATAGATAGATAGATAGATGATAGATAGATAGATAGATAGATAGATAGATAGATAGATAGATAGATAGATAGATAGATAGATAGATGACAGGTAAGATGAAATATAGATAGATAAGATAGATGAAATATAGATATAAATAGATAAGAGATGAAATATAGATAGATAAAATAGATGAAATATACATAGATAGGTAGGTAGGTAGGTAGGTAGGTAGGTAGGTAAGATAGATGAAATATACATAGATAGATAAGATAGATGAAATAGAGATATAGATAGATAAAAGATGAAATATATATATATAGATAAGATAGATGAAATATACATAGATAGATAAATAGATAGATAGATAGATGAAATACATGGATGGATGGATGAATAGATAAGATAGATGAATGATAGATAGATAGATAGATGATAGATAGATAGATAGATAGATAGATAGATAGATAGATAGATAGATAGATAGATAGATAGATATAGATAGATAGAAAGAATACATGGATGGATGGATAAGATAGATATAGATAGATAGAAAGAATACATGGATGGATGGATAAGATAGATAGATAGATAGATAGATAGATAGATAGATAGATAGAATACATGGATGGATGGATAGATAAGATAGATGATAGATAGATGGATGAAATACATGGATGGATAGATAAGATAGATAGATAGATAGATAGATAGATAGATAGATAGATAGATAGATAGATGATAGATAGATAGATGATAGATAGATAGATAGATAGATAGATAGATAGATAGATAGATAGATAGATAGATAGATAAATGTTAGAGATAAACAAAGAGATGAGAGATGGATATGATCTCTCATATCAATACATAGATGTTAGCTAACTAGTTACAATGGTTTCAGAGTCCTGGGTTAGGTGGTCCGCTTTTGCGACTTTCTGACAAGCAAAATCCATGGGGAAGTCAGATTCACTTAACGACCAGGTTACTAATTTAAGAACTGCAGTGATTTGCTTAACAATTGTGGCAACAACTGCGGTTAAAAACTCACCTAGCAACGGGTCTCACTTTAGCCACAGAAATTTTTGGCCGTACGTCGAGGACTCCCCAGTGCCCGTTCTGAAAAACATAGTTCTGAGAACATGCAAAGCATTGACGAAACCGTTTCTATAAAACCTCGCCACAGGGATGATGCAAAAGAACGATTTACCGCAATTTTGCAATATTCAGCCTTTAGAGAGCACGAAAACTCTCAGTGTGCATGATTACCTCACTCTAGCAGGCAAGTCATGTCAACAAATTATGCTGGCACCTCAATCTTACGGAGGAGGAAAAAAACCCCTTCTGGCATCCATACGCAGGCATGGATTATTATATATATTTTTTTTATGTCTTGTTTTCAATTTCAATTTCACACCAGTAGGAAATATTATTGCCTAACGTCTGTGAAAGATGATTGCATCTTTAAAGGTCGAAAAAAGGAGAGCTTTAACTCTTCAAACATAGTGCATTTTTGAAGTCTTTTTTTCTAATCTGCAACTCTGCAAATTTTGCAAGAATTAGGAGTTTTCTGCACATGACTTAAAAAAAGCAAGCTTAAGATCAGTTAATTAAAATAAAAAATTGTTATTACCTGAACAAACTCATGGGAAAGATTTTCATCGTTACGTGGATCATGCTGTATTATACAGGCAGGCCTTACCTTAAGACCACAGTGGAGCCCAAAATTTCTGTTCTTAAGTGAGACATTTTTTAAGTGTGTTTTTGCCTGTTTTACAACTTTTCGTGCCGGAGTTGTTAAGTGAATCACTGCCATTGGTAAGTTACTAAGCCGGTCCTTAAATGAATCTGCCTTCCCCATTGACTTTTGCTTATCAGGAAGGTCACAAAAGGGAAACACGTCATCCCGGGGACATAGCAACCGTCATAAATACAAGTCAGTTGCCAAGCATCGCATGATCACGGGGCTGCTGGAAAGGTCGTAACTGAAAAAACAAGTCACGTTTTTCAGTGCCGCTGTAACTTTCAACAGTCACGAAACGAACTAGTAGAACTTGACTTACAGGCATTCTTTTAGTGATCATTCCCAGTTAACGACGCTTACTGAGAATGGCCACACTTATGACCATTCCAACATCCTGATCAGAGTTCAGATGCTTGGCAGCTCATACTTAACGATGGTCGGGGTGTCCCCTTTTGCGACCTTCCCACAAGGAAAATACACGGGGAAGCCAGATTCAATTAACAGTTGTGTTCCTAACTTAACAGCTGCAGTGATTCACTTAACAACAATGGCAAGTGTCGTAAAATGGGGCAAAACTCAGTTAACAAATGTCTCGCTTAGCAGTTGGGCTCCACTGTGGTCATAAGTCGGGGACTAGCTGTAAAAACCTCTGTGCGAAAGGCCTTGAATCTAGTTTTACGATCTAAAGATGATTAATGTTGGCTTGCGCTCTGTATTACCTGCAGTGAATATGTTTTCTAGTCAGTCTCTAAATTTCTGCTCAGAATATCCGTATTTTCTAATGTTTTGTCTTAGAAGTCAGCATACAGTATTAAGGAAAGCCAGCTTTGGGTACCTATTTAATTTTATAGGATCTTCATTGGCAAAATGGGTGGGAGTGGGAGTGGGATGGAGAGAGAGAGGGAGGGAGGGAGGGAGGGAGGGAGGGAGGGAGAAAGAGAGAGAGATGCATATTGTGTAAAGTTGAAGTTCCTCATTTTGATTTTGGAGTGTGAAACAATTCTGTTTGGATTTTCTAATCAATAAAGCCAATTCTGAATGGTTGGAAAATTTTATGCCATCATAACTGGTGGTACGGAAACACCTTTGATTAAAAGAAACGATGAGAGGTAATCAAAGCTGTCTCAATATTTGATCTGTCCCACCTACTTTTATTACCAAAACCTTTTCAAGCCAATGATGCAATCTGTAATGTTTTATTTGAGGAGTCCCGCTTTCAGTTAAGTATTAAAACTCATTTGTTTAGTAAAATATTGATGAAAAAAAGGAAAAATTGGAATTAGTGCGTTATATGATTACTTTATATGTATCTTAAAAAAACATGGGTTACGGCTTGTTAGAGTTTTGTCTGAAAATCTGCACCGTTTTTCCTTTGCAGGGCCTGGATCACAAGTGGAAATGGTACGATTTTTCCTAATAATTAATTTTCAGATTAATTGTTTAAAACGTAATTTTAATTACCTTTAAAATAGCTTTCCCTTGGTCCATGTGAAATTTGTCTTTTTTTTTTTAAGTCAGATCTATTCTGTAGTTCCATGACAATGTGACAATAACTATATGCTATTTTTCAATGACACAATGATAAACATTATGTGCAGTGCGAAACTGTAATATACGGAGAACCAGTTTTGCCTAGTGATTAAGGCACCATGCTAGAAATTAAGATTATAAACGGTAGACCGGCCTTATGCAGGGTAACAAGCTGGGTGACATCGGGTCAATCACCAGGAGACTGTGAGTTCTCGTCCCGCCTTAGGCAGGAAAGCCAGCCGGGTGACTGAGAAAAATCAGACTGAGAGAAATTACTATTTCTCAGCTAAAGCCACCTCACAGGGTTGTTGTGGGAAAATAGGATGAGGAAAGGGTATTAGATATGTTCGCCGCCTTAAATTATTTATAGAAAAGAATAAAGGTTGAATAAAAATAAAGAAACAAAATTAAATACAAAATACAAAAAGACTAGGTAGGTAGATAGATAGATATAGTTTATTTGTATTTATCGTATTTTCTGGCGTATAAGACGACCCTCCTCAGCGCCATTTAAGGCTCGTCAGAGCCTTTCGGGCAGGTCTGCCTGGTTACAGGAGAATGAGACCCGGCGTATAAGACGACCCCCGACTTTTGAGAAGATTTTTGTGTGTTAGAAAGTAGTCTTATACGCAGGAAAATACAGTAATTTTGTTTCTTTATATAGATAATAAATATAACGGATGGAGTTTTTGAAATTCGTGGATGGGGGATGGCCAGGTCATCACTTACTTGCTTTCCATTTTCATGGGCCTTTCTCCCTCTTTCTGGGTTTTTAAGTATTTTATTTATTTAAGTAGACTTTTTAATTAAATTCTATGATTGCTTTTCTTCCCTAAGAGATACTCTATGAATGTTCATCTGTCCTGCAATGTAAAAAAATAATAATAATTGCGCTTGGCTTAAAACTGACATTGTTTTTCACCGTTCAATGTCTTTTCCTTACCATGATATCCCCTTGTGTTTCTGCAACCTCAGGCGTGGCCATCTAAGATCAAGTAAGTTTTGTGGTTAATGATCTCAGTATTGATATATAGTGCATTTTATAAAAAATATGTGAACATTTTGCATGGTGTCTGTAACTCACTCGCAGGTGCCTGTTGGTGAACGGTATTCAACCAACCAGGAACATATAGATTTAAAACCAGAAATATTTCTGTTGGGTATCATACCAGAAAAATATAACAAAGGGAATATGTACTTAATGTTACATGTGTTAATAGCGGTTAGAATTATATTTGCACAACATTGGAAGAGTGTGGAGATCCCTACAGAAGAGAAGATAATAATAATAATAATAAAAAATACTAGAATGTGCAGAAAAGGAGAGATTAACGCTTGAAATTAAAGAGAAGGAAGACACTGAATATTTTGAAATATGGCACTTGTTTGATCAATGGCTAACTTAATAGAAACCGAAGTTAGAACTTTCAAAACCATAAGAGAAGGATTAATAAACCATTAATAAGGATTATGATGGTTTATTACTATATCATTACTAATGTTAATCAGTATTAATAATCAGTATTAATGTTATGATGAGAAATCACTGTCATTATATGATTACTACTAATGAATATGATGATAATAATGATGATTATTGATTAAACAAATTGTAACCAGACAACACACTGTTTATATAGACATTGAAATTGTTGCTCTTTCTACCAGTAGTAAAAAATAAAACAAAACCGTATTATTCTCAGCCAGGTGAAGGATATATATATTGACATCCTTCCTAAAGATCTACCTATTCCACACTGCCTTTGACTTTAACTCTTCCTTCAAACCCTAATTACACTCAACTAAATATGCTGAATTTCCCCTCTTTTGTTCCTCCTTGTTTACTGTCTATTTGGGATGGTAAGATCCCGATTGCATCCCAGCTGCCTGTGAAGTTTTAACATATAGGCTTTAAATTACAATAATCCTTACCACAATCCTGAAGTTAATCAAGTAGAACTATAATTCTCTCCTCAACAATGGAAGGCTAAGATACTGAATTTGCCTAACAGCAACCAGGAAAAAACCTTGAAACAATTTAATTTTATGTACAGCCATTGAACAATAGTACATTTAGGGACTTTGTGTTCACTGAAAACTCAAGGTCTGGTGTATAAAATCCATATTCTGTTCACTGGCTTGAAAATAAATGCTTCAACAGCGATGGCCAATCTCGGTATCTCTCATGGAAGCGTATGCAACATAGACAATTTTGTGGCTTTTTCCCCCCCCAACCATAAAGAGAATTCTTTGCAGCTCAAAGAATAGATCCCGAGATACTTTTAAGTCCTTGCAAACCATCAGTGAGGAAGTTTCCCCCACTTTTCCCTCTTGTCTGGATAGACTTTATTTTTAATGCATGTGGTGGTGTCTGATCGCATAAGGTTCTACAGCTCCTTTTGGGGGGGGGGTTCAAAATATTTGGCAAGCTGGGCCCCATCTTTTTCCGTGAGCACCATGTAAGATCCTGAAGATAGCTTTCTGTAATGCCAGGGCAGAGGTCTGCAACCTTAAATACTCAAAGAGCCATTTGGACCTGTTTCCCACAGAAAAGAAAACACCGGGAGCCACAAAACCTGGGTGGGCGTGGCCAACTCGCTGTCACTCACTTTCTCCGGTCACATGACCCCTCTAGCCATGCCTACCCAGCCATCATTAGGGCAGAGAACCCGTTGTTAAAAAACACCGGGAACCACAAAATCCTTTTGACATTTCTATCTCTCCCCCCCCCTCTCTGTATCTCTCTATGTCTCTTTTCTTTCTCTTCCTCTCTCTGTATCTCTCTATGTCTCTTTTTCTTTCCTCCTCTCTCTGTATCTCTCTATGTCTCTCTCGCTCTCCCTCTCTCTCTGTATCTCTCTATGTCTCTTTCTCCCTCCCTCTCTCTGTATCTCTCTATGTCTCTTTCTCTCTCCCTCTCTCTCTGTATCTCTCTGTCTCTTTCTCTCTCCCCCTCTCTCTGTATCTCTCTATGTCTCTTTCTCTCTCCCCCTCTCTCTGTATCTCTCTATGTCTCTTTCTCTCTCCCCCTCTCTCTGTATCTCTCTGTCTCCCTCTCTGTATCTCTCTATGTCTCTCTCTCTCTCTGTATCTCTATGTCTCTTTCTCTCCCCCTCTCTCTGTATCTCTCTATGTCTCTTTCTCTCTCCCCCTCTCTCTGTATCTCTCTATGTCTCTTTCTCTCTCCCCCTCTCTCTGTATCTCTCTATGTCTCTTTCTCTCTCCCCCTCTCTCTGTATCTCTCTGTCTCCCCCTCTCTCTGTATCTCTCTATGTCTCTTTCTCTCTCCCCCTCTCTCTGTATCTCTCTATGTCTCTTTCTCTCTCCCCCTCTCTCTGTATCTCTCTATGTCTCTTTCTCTCTCCCCCTCTCTCTGTATCGCCCTGTCTCTGCCCTGCCTGCTTCTCCATCCCCTGCCGTCGCCCTTACATTCTCAGGCCAGGCAAGGAGTGACTGGGTGGGGAGAGCCAGCCAGTGGTGGGATCATCTGACAGGGAGCCACAGCAGAGGGCCCGAAGAGCCGCATGAGGCTCCGTAGCCGCAGGTTGCTGACCCCTGTGCTAGGGAGATCCTTCAGTCCACAGACCATTTTTTGAGTTTGCTTTTTTTTTTATTTTAACGCAAGTGGGACTCTCCAGGGCAGGGATTAACAACACCGATACAAGGTATTTCTACATTTTAATGCGTGGCTGATTTGCCCGATAATACGCACTCAATTTGGAAGCCACAAAGGAGCCGGAATTCATTACTCTTAACCTTTGGGGTCAGCCTGGCTAATGTAGCCTTGATTCCATTTATTTTTCATCCAATCTCAGATCAGTATTGTTCTATTAGTGCAGGGATGCGTCTAGTTAAAAATAGTCCTTAAATCATTGCTAAAATAATTGCTCTGTGGAGTTAAAAGAATTCACTCTTCCTTGCCTTTTTTTTTTCCAATAAGAGCTGAACAACCATTAACCCTACGTGTTTGCATGAACTTCGATTGTGTCTCAAAATGTCACTGAAGAATAAGATCAATACCAGGCGGGTACCAAGTATTCCAGCAACTTTACTTCTTATTGGAGGGGGGGGGGAAATTACCGTATTTTTCAAAGTATAAGATGCACTCCCCCCCCAAAAAAAGAGGGTGAAAATTTGGGTGTGTCTTATGCACCGAATGTAGCCCACCCACCTGCTTCCCCCCCCCCCCCCGAAAATGGTTGCGTGGAGGTGGCAGTAGGCAATGGGAATCCCTGCAGCCTGAAACAGCTGATCTTCAGGAGCCAGATCCAACTGACAATCAGCTGCTTGTGCTAATCAGGCTGTGCTGAAGCTGAAATGAGCTGTTTGCTACAAGGAGGCAAATTGCTGGGAGGCAAAGGCAGATTTTTTTTCCCCTTGTTTTCCTCCCCAAAAAAGGTAGGTTAGTCTTATAGTCGGGAGCATCTTATACTCCGAAAAATACGGTACGTCTTGCTCGGAACAGAAAGAACAGAGTTAGAAGGGACCTTGGAGGTCTTCTAGTCCAACCCCCTGCTTAGGCAGGAAATCAGACAAATGGTTCTCCAATCTCTTCTTAAAAACTTCCAGTGTTGGAGCATTCACAACTCCTGGAGGCAAGTTTTTCCACTCATTAATTGTTCTAACTGTCAGGAAATTTCTCCCTATTTCTAGGTGGCTTCTCTCCTTGACTAGTCTCCATCCGTTGCTTCTTGTTCTGTTTTCAGGTGCTCTGGAGAATAGATTGACCCTTTCTTCTTTTGTGGCAGCCTCTCAGATCTTGCCAATACTGGCATCATGTCAATTCCCAAAGATTCCACAGAATCCTGTGGCTGCATTCAGACATAAAACTAACTGGGATTTCACGTTGCAGTAAAGTCAGCCTTCTCAACTTTGGTTTACGCATACTGACCCCTTCCATCTTTCTGAAGGCTGGCGGAGGAAATTGAAAATTTCTCCTTTAACGTCTCAGCACTGTGTAAATCTGGACATACTACAGCTAGTTAAGCCATAGCTAGTGTATTCTGCATTCCACTTTGAAAATAACTGCTCATTCGCATAATACAAGTTTACTATAAATGTAACCTTTAAAAAAGGTTTATATGGATCAAATCCAAAACTTCGTAGCACGGAGAGCTATTAAGAGGGGCTCACTTGAGTCAGAGTTTTTACTCCTCAGGTGTCAAAACAGGAGGGCGAAACCAGCATCCAATGTTTGTGTAATAAATCTTTTTTTTTTTCCTCCCCTCCCTAAAGGTATGACTGGTACCAAACCGATTCTCATGTCATTGTAACAATCATGATCAAACATGCGAAGGAAGATGATGTAAACATAACATTCTCGGAGAAAGAGGTAACAAAGGCAGCCAATTTTGAGGTCCAGAACTGAACCAGAAATTGTTTTTGCAGGCTAGGATCGGAGGAAAGGATGCTTGAGATGTTGCTGTGATATTTTGTGGTTTTCTGCCAGTATTTAATTGCAAAAAAAAGTAGCTTTCGTTACTGATACTGTATATTTTGAGGGTTTTACAAGTTGCTTAGTTACAAGTTGCTTAGGGACGCGGTGGCTCAGTGGCTAAAACGCTGAGCTTGTCGATCGAAAGGTCGGCAGTTCAGCGGTTCGAATCCCTAGTGCCGCGTAACGGGGTGAGCTCCCGTTACTTGTCTTAGCTTCTGCCAACCTAGCAGTTCGAAAGCAGGTAAAAAATGCAAGTAGAAAAATAGGGACCACCTTTGGTGGGAAGGGAACAGCGTTCCGTTCACCTTTGGCGTTGAGTCATGTCGGTCACATGACCACGGAGACGTCTTCGGACAGCACTGGCTCTTCGGCTTTG
Organism: Coluber constrictor foxii; assembly: GCA_038048745.1. Taxonomy (NCBI): domain Eukaryota; kingdom Metazoa; phylum Chordata; class Lepidosauria; order Squamata; family Colubridae; genus Coluber; species Coluber constrictor. The sequence continues at coordinate 203,259 of JAWJVD010000103.1, read as the reverse complement.
AAACGGAGATGAGCACCACCCCCTAGAGTCGGGAACGACTAGCACATATGTGCGAGGGAACCTTTACCTTATTTTATATTGTAACTTGAAGGAATGAAAACATAACACTGGAAAAAGAAACTGCATCGTTTCTCAGTTTACCTATTTATAACTTTGGATCAATTGCTACACTTCAATCTAAAATTTATCTAAACATTTCCTAACCATCTGACATATAACTTTCTGGTGCCTAAGAATATAAATCTTCGGTTGATTTCCGGTCTGCTTTCTTTTCAATTTCTTATGCCTGAGTACATTAAAAGTTTCCAGGGAAGATTATTTGAATTCATTGTTTCTGAATAGGTAAAATGAAGATTAGGAGATCCGCTTGACTAATTGCTGGATTGTGATACGTTGTCTTGTCTCAACAGCTAAATGTATCACTGAAGCTTTCCCCCGAGGAGAACTACAAGCTAAAGCTTCATCTGCTTCATTCCATAGTCCCAGAGCAAAGTTTATTTAAAGTTCTTTCAACCAAGGTAATTTTTTTTTACTACCTTCAGGTCCCATTTTGCTACCTTCAGGTCCCATTTTTATCCTGCTTAAGTGGATGGGGGCATGCCTTGTCATTCTTGTCCTTGTCTAGGTAAGCTCATGTCCAACTAAGTGGCCAACATTCCTTGTTATTTTCTAAGAAAATTTGGTTCTTGGGCATATTTATTTATTTATTTATTTGTTAGTTAGTTAGTTAGTTAGTTAGTTAGTTAGTTAGATTTATATGCCGCCCTTCTCCGGAGACTCAGGGTGGGTTACAATGCGTTAAGCAATAGCCTCCATACTGGAATTTCATTTTGGAAATAAGGAACACTACAGTGGGTATTGGCAACCTGCAGCTCCAGAGCTGTATGTGGCTCTTTGACCCCTCTCCTGTGGCTCCCTGCCGATTCGGTTGCGCGACCTGGGTCTCTGCCATGAGACACTAGCTCAACCCAGCCGTGGCCGATGCCAACCTTGCTAACATGAGGGCTGGTGGGGTGGGAGTAGGATCCGGGAGGACGGTACGACAGAAAGGAGGACAGGCCCACAGCTGAGGAGCAAGCACGAGTTGCGGTGGCGACTTCCCCGGAGATGACTCCCCCCTCCTTATGTGACCCCCCCCTGGCCAGCTGTTGCAGGGCCAGGAGTCTCACGAGTGGCTGGGCTCGGCTAAAGCACAGCAAAGGCATGCAGAATGGGCAGGTTGACCAGCTGGCGGGCGAGGGTCTTTGGTGAGAGCACTCCTCCTTTCCCCAAGCCTGATCCCCGGGATGGGCATGCGAGGTTCGGCAGGGCCAGCCCCCTTTTCCCACTACCCTGAGCTTTACTCCTCCAGCTGAGCGGTGCTGCTGGCGGCGTTGATTGAAAAGCATCCTCTGGGCGGCGAAAGAAGAGAAAGAGAGGAGAGGGGAGAGAGAAAAATGAGAGAGAGAAAAGGGGAAAAAACAGAAAGAGAGAGAAATGAGAGGGAGAGAATGAGAGAAAGGAAAGAGACATGAGAGAAAAAAGGAGAGGGAGGGAGGGGGAGAGAGAAATGAGAGCTGGAGGGAGAGAATGAGAGGGAAAAGAGGGGAAATGAGAAAGAAAGAAAGAGAAAGCAGGAAAGGAAAGGAAAGGGAGAGGGAGAGGGAGAGGAAAACGAGAGAAAAACAGAAATGAGAGGGAGAGAGAACCATTTCCCACAGAAAACACCGGGAGCCACAAAACCTGGGTAGGTGTGGCTAGGTGTGTGTGTCATGTGACTGCGTGGGAGTGACGTTGAGTCGGCCGTGCCCACCCAGGTTTTGTGACTCCCGATGTTTTCTGTGGGAAACGGGTCCAAATGGCTCTTTGAGTGTTTAAGGTTGCAGAGCTTTGCTTTAAGGTTTGCTTTACAGCAGTCCATCCTTCCAAGTCTGAACAGCCTGGAAATAATTCCAATAATATAATTCCAGAGGTTTGGTTTTGCTGGCACAAAAAAATTGAGCCTCGCAGTAGTTGAAGTGGCACCTGCCCATCCCAGCCGGTCCTTGAGAAGGACTTGATAACTTCGATATGGCCTGAGGGCTAATCAATCAATCAATCAATCATTGTAAATAATTTGATAGATGGAGAAAAATGCCAGATCCAGTGTGAACATCCGGCTGACTGTGCAACGAAGCATAATAAGTAGCTTTTTTTGAAGACTATCCTTACTGTGAAGAGCATAAAATGATAGTTTGCAAATTCGAGATTACCTATGTAGAACCCTGTCATAAGTTACAGGTAATCCTTGATTTACAGCGGTTCGTTGAGTGACTTTTCCAAGTCACAACATTGCTGGAAAAAAGTGACTTACGAACATTTTTCACACTTAACAACCGTTGCAGCATCCCCGTGGTCACGTGATTTACATTCAAATGCTTGACAAGCGGTTCACATTTATGACCATTAAAGTGGCCCGGAGTCACATCTTCCCTTTTTGCAACCTTCTGACGAGCAAAGTCAACGAGAAAACCAGATTCACTTAACAACCAGGTTACTAATTAAACAACTGCAGTGATTCACTTTACAAAACATGGCAAGAAAATTTGTAAAAAGGGCACAAGTCACTTAACAAATTTCTCACTTAGCAAACATCAGTTTTAGGCTCAGTTGCCGTAAGTTGAAGACTACCCTCTTTCCCTGAAAATAAGACATCATCCCCTGATAATAAGCCCAATTGGGCTTTTGAGCGCATGCGCTAAAATAAGGCTCCCCTCCAAAAATAAGCCCTCCCCAAAAATATTTAAACGCAGAGCTGGAAATAAGGTAAGACAGCAAGAAGAGCCCCATCTTGCTCCATGCGTCCCAAAATAATAAGACCCCCCCCCCCCCCAAAATAAGGCTAAGCGCTTATTTTGGGGTTCAAAAAAGTATAAAACGGGGTCTTATTTTGGGGGAAACACGGTACTTGTAGAACTGGGTCATATCCCTTTCTCAGGAACTCTTCATGTTTAAAGAGCAGTGGTATATTTTTAAAAAAATTTTAAAAAATATTTTAAAATTGTCCCCCCCTATTCGTTAACTTTGAACCTGCAAAAATGACAAGTTTTCATATTGTCAATTTTTTTTTCCCCCAGCAACAGTTCTTAGGAAGATTGGGAGAGACGTTTATAGAATAAAAAAAATAATAATCATACTCTGTTCTTTAATTTGTCAAAATAAAACTGCTGCATTGTGTTTCCGCCCCCCCCCCCCCCCAACAAATAATTTCCAAGTTATAAAGTCTGCAGCCTGGAGATTCAGCAGGATTGTTTGCTAATCTGGTTGGGGGGAAAAAAATTATATTTATCTTTATGGAGTCAGTTTTGCTTTCTCTCTTTTTTTTAAACAAGTGAGAAAACGGACATATGATATCACAACTGGGATATCACAAATGATAATGAGATTATATTAAATCTTCTTAATGAGCACAGGTTTTTTTTTTTGCTTGTTTGTTGCGAGAGGATCTAATTGGCGATGAAAAATGTGAGCGTTTTGCCTGCTGTCACAATAAACAATTTACTTGCTGTTTTTAATATTGCGAAGAGCGTAATGGATTAAGGATGGCTTCTGAAAACCTCACTTTGCTTCCATGGGGAGGGGAATCTGATTTATAAGACGAGCTTTATTTTCTTTTCTTTTTAATTGGAGCTCTCTCAAAGCTTGAGAAAATGTTTAGATGCAGCTTTTTCCCTTTTTTCATCAGTATCTACAGCCAAGACATATTTCTTCTTTCTGAGCAACAGCTCAAAAAATAACTCAAGAATGAGTGAGAGACTTGCTACATTACTGTAAGGTTCTTGATAGAATTTAATAACCACTAATTTTCAGATTTATGCTTTAAGTTTCTATTGTGTATTGTAATCCTGGTGGATTTATGATTATGTTACTTTAGTGGAGAAGGAAAAAAGGTTTCAGTGAAGCTGAAGAAGCTTTTTGGACAAGAGGCAAAACATGTTCAAAAAACCCCCCCAGAAAATCCAGTTGCCTCTTGAAAAGGCATTTTTGGGATAATTATGACCTGGATGACTAAGAATCTTCAGAGACATTTAGCTGTATAAGAACTGAAGAAGCTTCTTGGATGAGAAGTAAAACGTCTTCAAAGAAAAACAGAAAGTCCAGGTGCCTCTTGAAAAAGCACCTTTAGGATTCAGTGAAGGATTTTTTAATTGTGAACTAAATGTCTTCCTCTAGATTTGGGGGGGGGGGCAAACTTTTCAGTTCATTGACCTCTCCCATGAAGTTTCAGATAGTTCATTGACCCCAAACACGAAAATAATTTAATAAACACCAGATTAATAGTTCTCCAAATAATAAGGTCGTAGTAATAGTAATGGGTGCCTTGGGTGCAATTCCCAAACAACTGGAGCACTCTTTAAAACACCATGGGCATTGACAAATTCACCATCAGTCAATTGCAAAAGGCAGCTTGGCTTGGGAAGAGCTTACATCCTAAGAGGAGATCTTGAACACCATTAAACATCAACATGAAAAGGACTCGATAGGCAGACAAAGGTGTCAAATCCAACCTGAACATCTGGCTAATTGTGCAACGAACCATCATAATAATACTGACCTCTTGGATAGACTCTTGTCAACCTTAAGGGTTGATATTGACCACTTTGGGGAAGATTTTTCTGTAGCTAAAGGATCGATATTGTCATCCACACATTTTGTGTCCTTCATTGATTTTTTCTTCTTCTTCTTTTCACTACGTTGCTGTTAAGTTAGAACAGGCACAATGATGCTGGTTTGGGCAAAAAGAAATTCTGGCTCATATCAGAGATAAAACTCAGACCATTGGAACATGGTTAACTAAAACTGGCCAAAGAAACTGAGCACATCGTAGTGTTTGATTTTAAATAGCATGTTTTTTTTAAAAAAATCATCCTTCCTTTTCTTTCCAACTCAATGGAAAGTGCTTTGGGACGGCGTAAGCCTATCAGTCTGTTATCAGGATAACTCTTTGGAAACTGGACAGAATGATGCAAAATTTGATGTTGCTGTAGGAGAGAAGCCAAATAGCAAGAAATCAACTGGCTTGATCAGGCTGGAATTTGCAAAGAAAACGGAGGTTAAAAAAATTTGGACAGTGGGTGGGATGAAGCTAACTGTTCATTTTGATTTGAAGCAAGACATCCAAGTAGCTTGTTGGAAAATAATTAGCATTTACTGAGATACTCTTGTTTCTGGAGTTGCAAAGATCTTTGGGTCACTTTTGGAACAAAGGACAATTACTGGCTTTTTCCAGAACCAGCTAGTCTTGTCGGCTGAGCAAACAATACATTTCAATATTCTCCCCTATCCTGTATTCCCTGGAACGAAAAATATTGTTTTTAATTGGAAGGCGGATTTAAAAATACGTTCGCTTTTGAATATTTCACTTTAAGGGTAGGAGAATTGTGTTGGAATCTCTGTTGCTACAGGCACAAATTAAAAGGCTCCATGCTGTATATGGTTTTTGATAATTAAAGAAACTTGGAACTCTGATTTTGTCACATGCAAGCCTTCTCGAGTTGATTCTTAAACTGCAAAGCGCAGATTTAAATCTCACTACGTTACGTTTTCTTTACTGTCCCTGAGCTCTCCTTTTCTAGACGTACCGAGAACGTTTCATACCTCACCTTAACTCTTTTCATCGAGCTCTGCTTTTCAGCTTTCCATTCATCACCAAAGGAGCTTAAAAAACCCGCAGACCCAGTTTTGAAAGGCGTTGGCAGCAAGTAAATTGTTTGCATGCAGCAAAATAGTTCATAAAAGAATAATTTGCTGTAGGCTATAAGAGTGTCTGGGTATTTGAAGATGTTCACCCAGTGTATTCCTTCCTGTTCGAGGGATCCATCATTAGTATAACCTTGAAGTTTGTCCGTAACTTAAGTTCTTACAGTGAGTAAGTTTTTAAACTGAAGCAGTTTTAAGTTTTCTGATCAGCTGTCTAGGGAAGTTTGATAAAATATTCAGAGCAGCGTTCATTTGCTTGGTGGACTCCTGGGTGCATTGGATTGTTTTAGAGCTACTGTTGCTGTGCTATCTAATACAGGATTCTCAGGTAGCTAGCCAAACCAAATTTATTTATCCTTTTTAACTACAGGATAAAACAGTTCATTTAGTGACAGTTCAAAGGACCCAGTTTGTGGGGGCAATAAGCTGACTTTGTATAAATATATACAAAAGCATGAAGGCTATTGCTTAACGCATTGTAAGCCGCCCTGTCTCTCCGGAGAAGGGCGGCATATAAATGAAATTAAAAAAAAAAGTTACGCCACTGAAAAAAGGTGACTTATGACCACTATTCACAATTAAGACCATTGCAACATCTCCATGATCATGTGATCAAAATTCAGATGCTTGGCAACTGGCATGAACTTATGACAGTTGCAGTGACCTTCCGACAAGTGAAGTCAATGGGGAAGCCAGCTTCATTTAACGACCAGGTTACTAATTTATCAACAGCAGTGATTCACGGAACAACTGTGTTAAGGAAGGTGGTAAAAGTCACTTCACAAATGTCTCACTTAACCACAGAAATGTGGGGCTCAATTATGGTCGTAAGCTAAGGACTGCCTCTATATGTCACCCGTCTCGCTATCCAGAGTTTCAGCTACATGGAAACTTGCCAGTTGCTTGTCAAGATCTTGATGGATTATTTGAGGGTTCTTTGTTCACATCGTCCCCAAATCCAAAGTTACAAGCATCCCTCCTGTATTTTTAAAAAATCAGGATGCTTAACTGCTCAAATGGGAAAAATCCTGAGATTTGCCTGTACTTACAGCGTGAACGGAAGTCTAATTCAGGCTATTTTCTGAAAGGCGGACTAGAACTCACAATTTTATTGTGATCAGAATGTTATCACAATCTTACTGTATTCCTATTTTCTTTTTAAAGTTAAAAGAAAATTGGCCAAACTGCATTTTTTTTTAAAAAAAAAAACAAATTTCCCTTCGTATTTGTCACAAACACTGATCTTCTCAAAAGGGTTAATCTATTAAATGTTTTTTCTTCTTCTGCAGATTGAGATAAAAATGAAGAAACCAGAAATTATACGATGGGAGAAATTAGAAAGACAAGAGAATTCTGATACACGAACAAGTGTACCAGGTTTGTGTTAGCATGTTGACTAACAAATAATCTTAGATTGAAAGGTGGCATCAGGAGAGGGTTGGGTAGGTTTACAGACTGATCTGAGGGAACCATCTAGAAATAGAAATAGAATAACAGAATTGGAAGGGACCTTGGAGGTCTTCTAGTCCACCCCCCTGCTTAGGCAGGAAACCCTACACCACTTCAGACAAATGGCTCTCCAACATCTTCTTAAAAACTTCCAGTGTTGGAACATTCACAACTTCTGGAGGCAAGTTGTTCCACTGGTTAATTGTTCTCACTGTCAGGAAGTTTCTCCTTAGTTCTAAGTTGCTTCTCTCCTTGATGAGTTTCCACCCATGGCTTGTCCTGCCCTCAGGTGCTTTCGAGAATAGCTTGACTCCCTCTTCTTTGGGGCAGCCCCTGAGATACTGGAACACTGCTATCATGTCTCCCCTGGTCTTTCTTTTCATCAAACTACAAATACCCAGTTCCTGTAACCGTTCTTCATATGTTTTAGCCTCCAGTCCCCTAATCATCTTCATTGTTTTTCTCTGCACTCTTTCCAGATTCTCAACATCTTTCTTACATCGTGACAACCAAAACCGAATGCAGTATTCCAAATATGGCCTTACCAAGGCATTATAAAGTGGTATTAACACTTCACGTGATCTTGAGTCTATCCCTCTGTTTATGCAGCCGAGAACCGTGTTGGCTTTTTTGGCAGCCGCTGCACACAGCTGGCTCATATCTAAATGGTTGTCCAAGATCCCACTCACAGTTACTACTGTTGAGCAAGGTACCACATATACGGTACCTGTGCAGTTTGCTTTTCTAGTCTTTGTTTTTCTAGTCTCCTTCCACATTTAAATTTCCTGCCTCTGTTTCCTTTTGCGTGGGTCAGGATTCTTCATTAAAATCAACCTTGGTGTTGATCAATTCACAAAGTCACAATTACCTTTCTCATTAAGCAGAGCTGGTCATAGATCTACAGTTCTCGGAGGCATTGTTAAAAGTTGGGTTTTAGTGCTCTGCATAATAATAATAATAATACGTTGTAGAAAAACAGAATGGAGAACACTATAAAAAGAGCAATGCTTCCTTGAATCCTGATTTATCCAAGCAATAAGTCTGATTAGAGGGAAAGAAACTTCAGAAAGGAAGATCAGCTGTTTTGGGTATTCAGGGGTATTCATTTTATGTTCAAATATTGTTGTGGCCTATTGGCCACAGGCCCCTCCAGCAGCCAGAGGAGTCAGGGTCAGCATGAAGGCAGCGTGAGAGCTCCGAGGGGGAAGTGGAAATGGAGCTGTCAGAGAGCGAGAGACATGGGCCATCGGTCAGTCCTCGGATGGAGAGTCAACAGCCACCAGGTCTGGAGGTGGCTGATGAGTAAGAGGAGGAACATCTGGATCCAGTGCCTGACATGCAAATGCGCAGAAAGCAGAGGAGAGGAGAGCAGTGGAAATCTATGGGCCGGTCCTTCGGAAGGAAGAGCCACTGTGCTAGTGAAGCCCCACCCTAGCTCTGGGAATAAAAGGCAGGGGGTGGAGATGAATAGATGTGACACACAACTAACTATTCATCTCCTGGATGGATGGACTTGGTAGCCTGCTGTGAGAGAGACTTTTTTCCGGGGCTGCAAGCATTCCTAATAAAGGAATCTTTGAATTAACTTAAGAGGGTTTATTGTGTTTGGAGAGTCTGGGTCAGAACAAATATCTAGGCTAAGCTTTCCCCAGCTGGAATTCTGGGAGTTGAAGTCCACAAGTCTTAAAGTTGCCATTTTTGGAAGCCCCTGTTCTATCCACAAGCAAAGAACATGTAATTTATAGCTTCAAAGCAAGATATACAAGGCAGAGTGATAGAAAAAAGGCACGTATTGGAACTTAAACCTGCAAAGTTTTTAAAAAAAAGGATCCAATTTTTTTCCATTTAACCGCTAAATTGATTATTCCTAAAGAGAGAGAAATATCTCAGTCGATAAATACCGCATACAATACTTTATTCCTAAAAGTTGAAATCCCGGGGTTGATATTGCCTGCTTTAATTTGTTTTGCAGCTTCAAACCCAACGCGTCACTATCCGTCATCTTCACAGAACACAAAGAACTGGGATAAATTAGTGGTGGAAATCAAGGAAGAAGAGAAGAATGAAAAATTGGAAGGCGACGCGGCTTTGAACAAACTTTTCCAACAAATCTATTCGGACGGCACAGATGAAGTGAAACGTGCCATGAACAAATCATTTGTAAGATATATTTTTTTTTTCCTTCTTCATTCTTTTCTTTTTGCCCTGTGAATTTCGAGTTGGGTTTATCGCATTGCAAATATAAACTGATTTTAGCATTTGAGAGATAAATAAGCTGTGGCAAAGGGGTCTTTCTGTAAGGAAAAGACGGACTTTGTTTTCACTCATCAAACACAGACGGAAGGGACTTGGGAGGTCATCTAATCCAACCCCCTGCTCGAGCAGGAGAGTACATTTTCCTTCTGTATTATTCCTTTCTTTCCTCTATCAGTTAGATATTTTCTGAACTGACTACAATTGTGCTGGGAATTATTGGAGTATTGTCCCAAGTGCCTTCCTCCTGTCTTCAGAAATCGATTGCTGATGTTGTAAAACCTGACTTTCATTCACCGAAGGCTCATATATTATTTAATTCTTTTGCAGATGGAATCGGGCGGGACGGTGTTGAGCACAAATTGGTCTGACGTAGGTAAAAGAAAAGTAGAAGTCAATCCTCCGGAAGACATGGAGTGGAAGAAGTTCTAATCGTGGTTCGTGGAACCCTGTTCTATGCGGACAGAGAAGTCTTGAGGATGAAACCCTGAATGCTGGTTCAGAAGATGATTCCCGTTTTCGTGTCTTGACCTACTGCAGCCAGACCTCTTCATGAAGATAATTTAAGAGCTGTAATCAGGAATGAGAGCTCTTGCTGCTGTTCCCATGAAGGTGTTTTTTTAAAAGAAGAATTCGAACCCAGTCCTTGGCTCTCTTGGTGATGCATTTGGAGAATTAAGAAGGCGTTTAATTGGACTATTTAGGATTATTGCCTTATTAAATAACACTCAATCCCTTTAACTTATTTGCTCTAGATATATTGGGGTGAACACACGTTTTTGGCTGTAGTGTTAAAGATTGTTTGGCTTAACTTTGCTTCCAAATAAAATTGTAAATATATAACTTTTACTTAAAGAAGTCGGGCTCCTTTTGTTTGTTGAGCAGTTGCCAAGTGCAAGTTGTCATTGTGAGATTTAATGAGCTGTGCAGCCCATAAGGATGCTTCTGCATGATAAAAATTAAGATTCACGCTACACTTTTCTATTAATAAAAAAAATTGCTATTTTTTGAATGCTGCGTAAGCATTATAATACTTAACTGAGAACAGTGTTATAATTCGATGCCGTAAAATCAGGGCAACAGATTGGTTAAAGCATACACACATCATCACACAAGGTGGTGTACTCATTTACTGACAGCAGTTAGCACTGGGAACTCTTGTCGTTAAGCAACGCAGTTAAAAGGAGCACGGTGGTTGCTCCAACTGAATGGTTGGAGCGCTTGGCAGGAGACTAGCAAGCCCGCGTTCGAGACCCAGAGCTGCCATGGGGCATGCTTGAGCTCCTGTCCATGGCTCAAACTCCTGTTGAGAACATAAAAGGACCCTGGTAGGTAGGATGCTATGTGACTGGAATTGCCAACAAGGTACCAAATGCCCAGGGCACAATCACACAAATCCAGCAACATTGCACTGATCATAAACATGAGATCCTGTCATAACAACTGTCAGGGTTCAATCATGAGCCTTGAGCCAAGCTTCAAAAGAAATTCAGTTATTCGGCACATGTACCCAAATGAAGCCAACTCTGACCCCATGTAACCCCTAATAATGACCCTGTTTCCCCCCCTCTCCCCAGGGTGCGTCATCAATCACATTCACCAACGGAGCAATTTCACGGGTTGTAGAGATCACTCCCCTCTGGCCACTGTGGGTAACCCTGGGAGACAGCCTTGAGAAAGATAAATCTGGAATGTGCTCCTGTCATGGGCTGCTGTGTTGCTTCATTGGTTTCCCATCCCCCTTGCCTATGGCAACTCGAGAGCAGGCCAGGGAAGCTTTGCGAGCTGACAACAACGCTGAACAAGCGGTCGTTGAATGAGGACCATCTGTATTGCCGTGTTGCTTGAATTCTACGCCTGACCCGTAGAATTAAAAGAATCTTGGTACTTGTTATCTATCCTTCCTTCCCTAAACGAAATGTGAAACCATTCTAGCCAGACTGAATAATCGGAATTTTCCTGTGCAATTAACAAATCACCTTTATTTCTAGAGAGTTAAGAGTCCCAACCACACTGAACAGCGAAATTCCTGCAGCGACACAGATTATCATTTTTGTAACACCTCGCTGAATCCTCTTTAAAAAAAAGAAAAAGAAAAAAAGAAATCTCCCTTGTCATTTAAGGCTCATTTTGCAGAGCTCAAGAGAAAAATTTGGAGGAGTCCTGAGCCTTTAGCCCAAGTTGGAGTAATTCTCTTCGCATCGATGGCTGCTTGATAACGTTTTGTCATCGGAAGGCTTCGTAGATTTGTTCCGATGTGAAATGCCTATTAAGAGGCCCGTTTGCGCTTTCATTAAAGCTACCATGTATCCCATTCAGATAACCAGGCAAAGATTTCATTGGGGTTTTGTTCCTGGTTTTTTGGCCTCATCGAGACAAAAAAAGCGGCTGAATCTTGTAAAATGATTTCTTGGTTTTTTAAAATTTCAATCTGAACTGAACTGAATTGCTTAACGCATTGTAAGCCGCCCTGAGTCTCCAGAGAAAGGCGGCATATAAATAAATAAAAAATTAAAATTAAAATTAAAATTAAATTAATTAAATTAAAATTAAGGCAGCGGAGAGGCCCAATCGGGAATTAAGTGAGAGAGAGGCCTGTGAAAATTGTCTTCTGTTTTAAGTATATTTTATTAATTAATTAATTTATTTTTTAAGCTTGTATGCTGCCCTCTCTCCGACGAGGACTCGGCTGCTCACAACAATAAAAACAGATAAAATCAATATTAAGTGTTAAAAACCATTAAAACTCCCCTTAAAAACCCTTTCAGTCCAATCTGGCCTGGCGAAATAACCATGCCTTAAGGTCACGGCGGAAGGAGCGCAGGTCAGGGGCCACCCAAAACTCCAGGGGGAGTTGATTCCATAAAGTGGGTGCGCCCACAGAGAAAGCCCGTTCTCTAGGAGTCGCCAGTCAACACTGCCAGGCCGACAGCACTCCAAGAAGGCCCGCCCTGTGGGAACGCACTGGGCGATGGGGAGCTGTCGCTGGCCGCAGATGGTCCGTCAGGTACCCCGGGCCTAAGCCATGTAGGCTTTATAGGTGATAACCAGCACCTTGAATCTCACCCGGAGGGCAACCGGTAGCCAATGCAGGTCGCGCAGGAGGGGTGTAACATGAGAGTGTCGGGACACTCCCATCACAACCCGCGCGGCCGCATTCTGCACCAGCTGAAGTCTCCGAGTGGTCTTCAGGGGCAGCCCCATGTAGAGAGTGTTGCAGTAGTCAATCCGGGAGGTCACGAGCGCATGAGTGACTGTACGGAAGTCATAGCGGTCCAAGTAGGGGTGCAATTGGCACACGAGACGAATTGTACAAATGCCCCCCTGGTCACGGTCGCAACATGATCTTCCGAAGTCAACCGTGAATCCAGGAGGACGCCTAAATTGCGCGCCCTATCAACGGGGGGGTTTGTTTCATCACAAGAGGTAAAATACGAAAGAGAAAAATGAAACAAACAAAAAAAATCTAGCGCTAGCAACAAAAAGGGAAGAAACAAGTTGGTGAACAAAAGGAGGAAAAAAAACACGATCCAAATGCCAAATAAATTTAACATAGAATCCACCTCGCTTGGATGCCAAAAAAAAAGGAAGAAACAGTAAATTCTCCCCTTTTACAAATATGTAGATGTGTGTGTGTGTACCCCTGACTGTACACAGTCAGGGGTACACACACACTGTAGCAGATCTGATGAATCTGCTTGGATTAGAAGTGAAATATTTTCAAGTAAAGGAAAAAAATAAAACAATCCAAGAAAGTCGAAATGTCTTGGAAAAAATCTCTTGGGATATTCTCCATGTAGAATTTTACTCAGAGTAACTTAGCTAATAACTGTTTCTGCAACACACCTAAAGACTGCAAGGCAGCTTGTAAAAACCAGAGGTAGTTCTCGATTTACGGCCACAATTGAGTCCAAAATTTATGTTGCTATGCTAGACGGTTGTTAAATAATTGTTTCCCCACTTTAAGTGAAATCACCACGGTCGCTAAGTTAGTAACACGGTTGTTAAGTGGAGCTGGCTTTCCCGTTGACTCTGCTTGTTAGAAGGTTGCCAAAGGGATCACATGACTGCAGGGCCCTGCAACCGTCATAAGTACATGCCAGTTGCCAAGCCTTGTTGCCTCACCTGAGCTGCAACGGTCGTAAGTGTGAAAAACAATCACAAGTCACTTTTTTCAGTGACCTTCTAACTTCGGTCACTAAATGAACTGTTATAAATCAAGGATTACCAGTACTTGTTTTTACATATATTTTTTTTCAAAATTAAATGCTAGAAATCTATCTTGGGCCATGGAAACATAGAAGGAATGGGGCTGAAATTTCAAAACTTGCATTTTGTTGTGCAAGGGTTTAAGAGAGAATGGGTGAATTCATCCTACGTAAAATGAAATAAGACAGCTATTTCACTTGTTTTTTTTTAAATTAATCTTTTAAATCAGGCTGATCCTTCCTTCCTTCCTTCCTTCCTTCCTTCCTTCCTTCCTTCCTTCCTTCCTTCCTTCCTTCCTTCCTTCCTTCCTTCCTTCTTCCTTCCGTTCTTTCTTCCATTCTTTCTTTTCTCCCTCCTTCCCTCTTTCTTTCTTTCTCTTTCTCTTTCTTTCTTTCTTTCTTTCTTTCTTTCTTTCTTTCTTTCTTTCTTTCTTTCCTCCCTCCCTCCCTCCCTCCCTCCTTCCCTCCCTCCCTCTCTCTTTCTTTCTTTCTTTCCTTCCTTCCTTCCTTCCTTCCTTCCTTCCTTCTTTCCTTTTCTTTCTCCCGTTCTTCCTTCCGTTCTTTCTTTTCTTCCTCCCTCCCTCCCTCTTTCTAATTTCCTTCCTTCCTTCTTTCTTTCTTCCATTCTTTCTTTTCTTCCTCTCTCCCTCCCTCCCCCTTCCTTCTTTCCTCCCTCCCTCCCCCTTCCTTCGTTCCTCCCTCCCTCCCTTCCTCCCTTCCTTCCATTCTTTCTTCCAGTCTTTCTTCCAGTCTTTCTTTTTTTCTCCCTCCCTCCCTCCCTCCCTCCCTCCCTCCCTCCCTCCCTCCCTCCCTCCTTCCTTCCTCCCTCCCTCCCTCCCTCCCTCCCTCCCTCCAAGCCAGTATTTTGAAGGTTTGGTCTCCATGCCATTGGAAGAAACACAGAGAAACCGCATCCAACATCCCCTTCTCCAGTGCCTTCTGCTTGCCCTTGATAATAAAATAATGCTGTATTTTCTCAGCAGCAGTAGAGGGAGCTGAACCCTAAATCAAAATGTGTACGGCTGCCAGTGAAAAACTCCCATTTTTCCTTTGACAAAAGACGAGAAATTAAATGTAAAAATAAAAGCAGAACTAAAGCTCATTCTGCATTGGAGAAGCTTTTTCATAACCGTAAAAAAAAACAAAACCCAGCACAATCTTTGCTAAGATACAACTCCAGCTATCAACTGTTATGCTAAACCTCATATATATTTTTGGTCATAGAATACAGCAAAATCAAGATATTGGTGGCAGTGGCGGCTTCCCCAAAGAAGGATTTTAATGGCTTTTGCTGATCCCATAACCCCATTTTTAATTTTCAGTGCTTTTCTTTCGTCCTTTCATTTCTGGCAGCAGTTCAGAGAGAAAAGGAATAGGGAAATTAGTTCCTTCCCAGCTTTGTAATGATCCGGTCCTATCTGAATAAGACCAGAAAGGAGTTTTTTCTTCGGTTTTAATTCATCCCTCTCTACATCGTGGAAAAAAAAAAAAGTCTCAGGGAACTAACAATCTTAACAGGAGCAAATGTTCACGCTTGTTTTGTTCGGCTAAGGGTGTGTAACAGGCTGAATTTCACTTAACAAGGGACTTGTGTGTTGGAAAATTTATGTCGCTCAGAAGCAACACTTAAGGTAGCCAGAGGAATAGAATCAACATCACATGAAGCGTTAATACCACTTTATAAGGCCTCGGGAAGGCCACCCTTGGAATAGGGCATCTAGCTTTGGTCGCCACAATGTAAAAAAGATTTTGGGACTCTGGAAAGAGTGCAGAGAAGAGCAACGAAGAGGATTAGGGATTGTGGTGGCACAGTGGTTAGAATGCAGTACTGCCGGCTACCTACAATTTGGCAGTTCGAATTTTACCAGTCTCAAGATTGATTCAGCTTTCCCTCCTTCCGAGGTGGGTAAAACGAGGACCCAGATTGTTGGGGGCAAGATGCTGACTCTGAAAGCCGCTTAGAGAGGGGGCTGTAAAGCACTGTGAAGCGGTATATAAGTCTAAGTGCTATTGCTATTAGAGGAGTGGAGGCTAAAATATATGAGGAATGGTTGCTGGAATTGGGTAGGTCTAGTTTAATGAAAAGAAGGACTAAGGGAGACATGATAGCAGTCTTCCAATATTTGAGGGGTTGCCCCAAAGAAGAGGGAGTCAAGCTGTTCTCCAAAGCACCTGAAGGCAGGACAAGAAGCAATGGATGGAAACCAAACAAGGAGAGAAGCAACCTGGAACTAAGGAGAAACTTCCTAACAGTGAGGACAATTAACCAGTGGAACAGCTTGCCACCAGAAGTTGTGAATGCTCCAACATTGGAGGTTTTTAAGAGGAGATTGGAGAACCAATTGTCTGAAATAGTATAGGGTTTCCTGCCTGAGTTCGGGGTTGGACTAGAAGACCTCCAAAGTCCCTTTCAACCTATTCTATTCTATTCTATTCTATTCTATTCTATTCTATTCTATTCTATTCTATTCTATTCTATTCTATTCTATTCTATTCTATTCTATTCTATATTCTACTCTACCCTACCCTACCCTACCCTACCCTACCCTTCCATTCCTATTCCTATTCCTATTCCTATTCCTATTCCTATTCCTATTCCTATTCCTATTCCTATTCCTATTCCTATTCCTATTCCTATTCCTATTCCTATTCCTATTCTATTCCTATTCCTATTCCTATTCCTATTCCTATTCCTATTATAGAATAGGATAGAACAGAACAGAACAGAACAGAACAGAACAGAATAGAATAGAATAGAATAGAATAGAATAGAATAGAATAGAATAGAATAGAATAGAATATGGAATGGAATGGAATGGAATATTTTTTAAATAGAATTTTTTATTGGCCAAGTGTGATTGGACACACAAGGAATTTGTCTTGGTGCATAAGCTCTCAGTTTACATTACTCTACTCTACTCTACTCTACTCTACTCTATTCTCTGCTCTATTCTGCTGTATTCTCTTCTACCGTACCCTATGCTATCCTAATGTTGAGATATAAATTGATTTTCTTTTTTTAAAAATGCCCTTCTTTGTGGTGTTTAGAGGCGTCTGCTAAGTTACAGCTTTTCATTTATGTAGTGCATAAAATATTAATGCGAGGGTTCTGTTTTATTTATGTCTGCAGCAGGTGATGGTATTTTCTTTTGTTTTTGAAAAGGCACCTCGGCATAAACTCAGAGTTTTTGTAATTGTTTGGTTCGGGACTCCGGGATGTATTTGCACATCTAGTCAGCAATCTAGGATTGTTTCCTTTTGTTCTCTTCCGCACAATACCCAGGATACAAGCCACCCACCAATTGGAAGGCAAGATAAGCCAGCAACAGACCGACATCCCTGGAAATGGGCAGGCCATGCAGAACAGCCCAGGAGAGGCTCACCCATCCGTCGGTGATTGGTGTAGATCCTGGTAGATCTCTTCATGATCCAGCTGTGGGTCAGAGCTGATCCTCTCCCCCACCCCTTCCAGCTGCTGAAAAGGAAAGCAACAAGCACAGCTTGGAATGTCTGCCAACATACCTCTGTCTTTTGGTCTCTCTCATGATTTTGAAAAGGAAAAAACAAACGCCACAATGCCATAGGATTCCGTGTTTTTCAACCGTGGCCACTTTAAGATTGGTGGACTTCAGTGTCCAGAATTCCCCAGCCAGCCATGGGAAGGGAGGGAAGGAAGGAAGGAAGGAAGGAAGGAAGGAAGGAAGGAAGGAAGGAAGGAAGGGGAAAAGGGGGAGGCAGGGAGGGAGGTAAAGAAGGAGAAGAGGGAGGGAAGGAAGGAAGGAAGGGAGAAAGGACAAAGAGAGAGGGATGAAGGGTGGTAAAGAAGGAAAAGAGGGAGGGAAGGAAGGGAGAAAGGGAGGAAAGGTGGGAGGTAAAGAAGGAAAGAATAGAGGGAAGGAAGGAAAGGAAGAAAGGGAGGGAGGGAGGGAAGGAAATGGAGAAGGAATGAAGGATGGGGGAAAAGGGGGAAGGAGGAAGGGAGGTAAAGAAGGAGAAGAGGGAGGGAAGGAAGGAAGGAAAGGAGAAAGGGGGAGGAAAGGAAGAAAGGAAAGGGAGGGAGGGAAGGAAAGGAAGGGAGGAAGGGAAGGAAGGAGGGAAAGAAGGAGGGAAGGAAAGGAAAGGAAAGAAAGAAAGGAGGGAGGGAAGGAAGGAAGGAAAGAGAGAAGGAAGGGGGAAAGGGATGTAAAGAAGGGGAAGAGTGAGGGAAGGAAGGAAGGAAAGGAGAAAGGGGGAGGTAAGGAGGAGAGAGAGGTAAAGAAGGAAAGGTTAGAGGAAAGGAAGAAAGGAAAGGGAGGGAGGGAAGGAAATGGAGAAGGAAGGAAGGACGGGGGAAAGGGGGAAGAGGAAGGGAGGTAAAGAAGGAGAAGAGGGAGGGAAGGAAGGAAAGGAGAAAGGGGGAGGAAAGGAAGAAAGGGAGGGAGGGAAGGAAAGGAAGGGAGGAAGGGAAAGAAGGAGGGAAAGAAGGAGGGAAGGAAAGGAATGGAAAGAAAGAAAGGAGGGAGGGAAGGAAGGAAGGAAGGAAAGAGAGAAGGAAGGGGGAAAGGGATGTAAAGAAGGGGAAGAATGAGGGAAGGAAGGAAAGGAGAAAGGGGGAGGTAAGATAGAGGAAAGGAAGAAAGGAAAGGGAGGGAGGGAAGGAAATGGAGGGAAGGAGGAAGAGAAGGAAGGATTGAAAGAAGGAGGGAAAGGAAAGGAAGGAAAGGAGGAGGGAGGGAAGGAAAGAAGGATGGAAGGAAAGAGGGACTGTGGTCTGGGTTCGGTACAGATGAACAATGAAATTCAAAAAAACAAAAGGATCGTGTTATTATGATACTTTCTTTGGAGGACAACTCAAGCTTCCCTTGTCCATGATGAGCCCATCTCAGGCTCTCATTTCTGTGGCAGCACGGGACTGGAAAAGGGCGAAGAATATTGAGTGGATTTATTTAGCCGCGCCCTGCTGGAATTAATGGGCTACGCAAAACAAGATTACATTAAAAGAAGTCTCAGTTGAGCAGGCAGCGGCTTTTGTTCAAGTCCAGGGAGACTCCAGTAAGGAGATAATAAAATGAGGGAGGGAAAAAGGCCTCCGAAGACCAAGCAGCGCCAGGAGACTCCGAAATAGATGGAAAGGAGCTCTAGCAGTACAGCCACTTCGTTCAGGAAAAAAAAAACATCTAATCTGCAGGAAGTGAGAAACTAGATGCAGAGATTTGAGCAGAGGCTGGACTAGAAGACCTCCAAGGCCCCTTCCTGCTCATTCCTATTCTATTCTATTCTATTCTATTCTATTCTATTCTATTCTATTCTATTCTATTCTATTCTATTCTATTCTATTCTATTGTTTAATTCCTATTCTGTTCTGTTCTGTTCTATTCTGTTTTATCCAATCCCATCCCATCCCATCCCATCCATCCCATCCCATTCCATTCAATTCCATATTCTTTCTATTCTATTCTATTCTATTCTACTTCTATTCTATTCTATTCTATTCTATTCTATTCTATTCTATTCCATTCCATTCCATTCCATTCCATTCCATTCCATTCCATATTTTATTATTCCTGTTCTATTCTATTCTATTCTATTCTATTCTATTCTATTCTATTCTATTCTATCCTATCCTATCCTATCCTATCCTATCCTATCCTATCCTATCCTATCCTATCCTATCCTATCCTATCCTTTAATTCCTCTTCTCTTCTCTCCTCTTCTCTTCTCTTCTCTTCTCTTCTCTTCTCTTCTCTTCTCTTCTCTTCTCCTCTCTCCTCTCCTCTCCTCTCCTCTCCTCTCCTCTCTCCTCTCCTCTCCTCTCCTCTCCTCTTCTCTTCTCTTCATTCCCCCCTTCTCAACATACAGCTCACACACACACACAGAAACCCAGAGGAGAGGTTAAAATGTAGGATATTTTTTTTTAAAAAAAATCTCCTTGGCTAAAAGACAGCCAGAAACAAAATCAATACAGTTACAATCTGCAAACAACTTGGACAGATAAAATTGATCTAGGGAGATAGCAAAAGGCGATCTGGAAGAAGAAGAAAAAAACCCCCCACTTCATTAGAGGACGTTCACAATTTTGCTGTAGGATCCATATACCAGGCTGGTGATTTGTTCTCCCCCCATCCCTCCGTTCCTGCTTCCATGGGGAAGAGCAGGCCATTGTGCCAAAATAATAGTTGGATTTTTTGAAAGTTTCTAGTTCAATCCCGTGTTATTTCCCGACATTGCTTTGAAGATGACAATGGATAAACCTTCCGGGTGCACTTCAAACGGATAGCTTTTTTCTCAACGCCCACCTCAAGCTTTTGGTCAATATAATTGCTTTTACTGAACAAGACTTTTAATCAGAGCCCTCCTATTAACGGGGAAATCTCGAAGCTCTTCCTTTGCAAGCTGACTCTTTGGGGTAATACAAATTCTTGGACAAGGAGGGTTAAAATATAAAGTGTTTCTAACTAGTGTTTACCCCCTGTAATTTAAAGAAATCATTAACCGTGCTCCCACCGTCTCTTTGATTGGCAAGAAAACAACCATCTTTATTTTTATGTTTGATTTTTTGATTGTCTGCAATGCAGCCTTTTTACAATATCAGCTCTCTCTTGTTTCCCAGGTTTTCTGTTAGAGAGTGACATAACCCGTTTCAGTGCTTTGCTCCTCTGGTGTAGATGCCTTGTTTTATTTTTTGTGTGTGTTCCTTTTCAATGTTTTTCTTCCCTTGGGGAGGGAGGAAAATAATGCCCAGCCTAGACTGACCATAATAACCTGGTTTCTTGGCATTGCCAGTTGAGAGTGCCTGGGGGTTCAATCCCCTTTCGTGCAGCATCCTAAGAAAAAGGGGAGCGCCATCCAAGGAGGTAGAGGTGGGAAGAGAAAGAAGAATATTTTCCCACAAAATGCAAAATCAAAGTAGCTTGTTGGGTAAAACTAGACTGAAGCTGCATCCCTAAAGATAGAATAGAATAGAATAGAATAGAATAGAATAGAATAGAATAGAATAGAATAGAATAGAATAGAATAGAATAGGGTGGGGTGGGGTGGGGTGGGGTGGGGTGGGGTGGGGTGGGGTGGGGTGGAGTGGGGTAGGGCAGGGTAGGGTAGAGTGGAGTAGAGTAGGGTAGGGTAGGGTAGAGAAGGGTAGAGTAGAGTACGATAGGGTAGGGTACGGTAGAGTAGAATATGGTAGGGTAGGGTGGGATAGGGTAGAGTAGGGTAGGGTAAGGTAGAGTAGGGTAGGGTAGAGTTGAGTCAAGTTGAGTTGAGTCGAGTAGACTAGAGTAGGGTTCGGTAGACTAGGGTAGACTAGGGTAAGGTAGGGTAGGGTAGGGTAGGGTAGGGTAGGGTAGGGTAGGGTAGGGTAGAATAGAATAGAATAGAATAGAATAGAATAGAATAGAATAGAATAGAATAGAATAGAATAGAATAGAATAGAATAGAATAGAATAGAATAGAATAAGATGAAAGGGACCTTGGAGGCCTTCTAGTCCAGCCCTCTGCTCAAGCAGGAGAACCTATACCATTTTAGACAGTGATGGAGCTTCCACAATTTCTGGTGGCCAGCTGTTCCACTGGTTAATTGTCCTCACTGTTAGGAAGTTTCTCCTTAACTGCAGGTCGTTTATCTCCTTGATTAGTTTCCATTCGTTGTTTCTTGTCCTTCTCTCTGGTGCTTTGGAGGAGAACTTGACTCCCTCTTCTTTGTGGCAGCCCCCCCCCCAAATAGTGGAATACTGCTTTACGTCCCCCCCCCCAGTCCTCCTTTTCTCTAGACTGGCCATACCCAGTTCCTGCAGCTGTTCATCATCTGTTTTTGTCTCCAGGCCTTTAATCATCTTAGTTGCTCTTCTTCGCACTTTTTCCAAAGTCTCAACCTCTTTTTTTCTAATGGGGTGACCAAAACTGGATGTGTTATTCCAGGTGTGGCCTTAGTAAGGCTTTATACAGCGGAGCTAATATTTCATATGATCTTGATTCCATGCCTCTGTTTATTTATTTATTTTTTATTGAAAAAGTTTTACAAATACAAATTTTCCCCCCTTTCCCCCCCTCTTTCCCCTCCCTAACCCTCCCTTGACCCATCCCTCCCCACCCTTGGCTTCCCTTATAACCTTAAAATTACAATTCATT
The DNA here is from genome assembly GCA_038048745.1 of Coluber constrictor foxii. Classification (NCBI taxonomy): domain Eukaryota; kingdom Metazoa; phylum Chordata; class Lepidosauria; order Squamata; family Colubridae; genus Coluber; species Coluber constrictor. The sequence goes on along the minus strand of JAWJVD010000103.1, from coordinate 181,528 downwards.
TTTAACTCCCCAAATATTAAAAGGTGAAATCCAAATCATATCATATCATACAATTCCCCCCAGCTATTCTACCCCGTCAATACTAAAAATTTCTACATAACATTCAAGTAAAAGCTATCTGATACCTCCTTGATTGATATTTATTCTGCACATAATCTATCCCAAATATTAAAAAGTGAAATCCAAATCATATCATAATTCCCCCCAACTACTCTACACTCTGTCTATACTATAAATTTCTACATAGCATTCAGCTAAAAGCAATCTGATACTTCTTTGATATTTATTCTGCACATAATCTATCCATTTCTTCCATTCCCACACAAAAGTTTCTTGAGTCCGGTCTTTTAAATATGCTGATACTTTTGCCATGTTTAGACAACACAGAATTGTACTAGCTTTTATGGCTGCAGCTGCAAATGGCTGGCTCCCGTTTAAGGGATCGTCCACTAGGACTCCAAAGTCCGTCTCACAATGATTATTTTTGAGCCAGCTTTCGCCTGATCTGGACTTGTCCCCAAACCTCCTCAGCCTTGGGTTATCTGGTGCTTACTCATCCTAGTCTGTAGAACCTGTCAGAGCCAAAGAAGCTTCTTGGAGGAGAAGCGAAATGTTTTCAAAGAACAAACAAGAAAGCATCCTGAAAAAGCACCTTTGGGACACCCGTCCAAGTATTATCACGTCTCGCCTGGACTACTGCAATGCTCTCTACATGGGGCTCTACTTGGGGTGCACCCGGAGGCTCCAACTGGTGCAGAATGCGGCTGCGCGAGGGATTATGGGAGCGACGGGGTGCTCCCATGTGACACCTCTCCTGCGTGAGCTGCATTGGCTGCCAGGTGCATTTCAAGGTGTTGGTAATCACCTTTAAAGCGCTCCATGGCTTAGGACCAGGGTACTTACGGGACCGCCTTCTGCCACCAATTGCCTCCCACCGGCCGGTTCGCTCCCACAGAGAGGGACTCCTCAGGGTGCCGTCAGCCAGACAATGCCGGCTGGCGACCCCCAGGGGGAGAGCCTTCTCTGTGGTAGCCCCCGCCCTCTGGAACGATCTTCCTCCAGAACTGAGAACGATCGCCAACCTCCGGACTTTTCGTTGGGCTTTGAAGACTCATCTTTTCCAGTTTGCTGCTCTAGCCTGATTCCTTCTAATTTTAAAATCTTTTAGAGTTTTTAGACTTGATTTTTTAATATTTATCTGTTTTAAATTTCAGCCAAATTTATAATTGTTTTTACAATATTTTAACTTTTATGTATTGGTTTTTTATTCGGCTGTTCACCGCTCTGAGTCTGTAAGTAGAAGGGCGGTATATAAATCTAATAAATAAATAAATTAATTAATTAATCAAGGTCTGATCTTACTTAGTTTCTTGAGATCAACCAAGATCCGTCTTTAGCAGGATTTTACTACCCAATAACTGAGGAGCCAATGCCTCACCTCTGGACTTGGGTATTTTTAAGGACCACAATTGTTAGTTGGTCTGGAAAGAAACTTTGCTGATCTATTCTAAAAAAACAAAAAGATAATTTTAAGATTTACTCCAAGCCAATTTCATTTCATGTCATTTTAACAAAGTGGCGTTAAGAACCACAGAGGACCTAGGAAATTGATTATAAAAGACTTTCAATTTTTAAGAATCCGTAAAAGAACAAGCAATGTTGAAGGAGATAGAAAAATATTAAGTGATTTTTTTTAAAAAAGAGAGAGAGAGGAATGGATGGATGGCGGGGCCCCAGTAATTTTGACAAAATAATCTTGAAGATGTGCTTGAATTTGAAACAAAAGAGTCAGAGGAATTGATCTGAAATCAGAACTCACTCTATTTATTTGTCTTTTAAATCAACGTAAACTTATTTGCGGCCAGAATTTGAAAAAAAAACCCCAAAACATTTAATACAGCACAGTACTCGAGCAAAATGGTTTGATTGAGTTCGACTGATTGGGATAGATTGGAGGGGGTGCTACCGAAATATAATTGTATCATATTTTATTTATCTATATCTTAAATTATTGTATTTTCCAATTTCATTGTACATCATGTTTTATTCCAATTTCATTTTACATCGTATTTTATCAGATTTTAGTAATAATTTGTGTCTGGAACTCTGCACTTTGATATAGCCCAAGGGCTAATCAATAAAGTAAAGTTTGTAAGTATTTGTCTTTTCAAGAACGTGTTCCCAAATTCTTTAAGTCCTTTCAGCCTAGATCAATTTTTAAATTTCAACCACCTCAGATGACGTTGGTTGAAAGCATTCGTTTCTGCCTGAAAGAACTCCGTTGCTGGTCCTGACAGTCTGAAAATCACGAATTTCTGCTGCTTCTTCCTCTTCGCTTCCAGTTTTAAAGATCTCCAGATGGTTAGCAGTAACTACCTTGCATTGATCCTTCTTGAAGTTTTCCGTCAATACTCACTGTACTTGTAGATCTGGAAACAAAACAATTAAGAAAAAAAAAAGATGATTATTTTGGTCTATAGCAAATAGCAGTGAGGAGGGGTGTGTGTTTTATTCAAATGCAGTTACTCAGTTCCTGTGTTGTGTTTGTATCAAAGGCAGTGCTGGAAAAGTGTTTAAGCTTAGAATTTACACCAGGGGTGAAATGCTTCCAGTTCGGACTGGATCGCCTGATCTGGTAGCGATGGAGGCAGGTGATTCGGAGAACCGGTAGCAAAAATCCCTGCCCCCCCCCCATGCCCAGCTGAGCCGCAGGATGATCAGAGGCTTTTTAAAAAACTTTTAAAAGCATTTTTTCTACAACCTCTTTGGCTGAAAAAATGCTTTTAAAATTTTTTTAAAAAAAGCCTCTGATGATCGTGCGGCTCAGCTGGGATCGTCAGACGCTTTTAAAGGCATTTTTTTCTACAACCTCTTTGGCTGAAGAGGTTGCAGAAAAAAATGCCTTTAAAAGCGTCTGAAGATCCCAGCTGAGTTGCCTGATCGTCAGAGGCTTTTAAAAGCATTTTTTTTCCTGCAACCTCTTAAGGTTGTAGAAAAAAAATGCTTTTAAAAGTTAAAAAAAAAAGTTGGCCACGCCCACCCAGTCACATTACACCCCCGCCCCCCCCATCAAGCCACACCCACAGAACCGGTAGTAACAAATTTTACATTTTACCGCTGACTTTAGGCCTATATGTAGATCGTACTTTGTGTATGTGATTGCTTACGAATCGGTGTCAACTCCTGGGTGATTGCCTGGATAAATCCCCCTGGGTGATCTTCGCAAGGTTTTAGAAGGGGTTGCCATTGCTTCCTTCTTAGGGCTGAGACAGAGTGACTGGCTCTATGTTACCCATGCTGGCTCTGCATCTATGTCAGGACTTGAATTCATGGTCACCTGGGCTATATACGGGCAATGAACATTTGTGTGGGTCGGAGGGGGGCAGTAATTCCAATTTGGGGTCTGCTTCAGCCTCCTGGTGTGGGGCTTTGGGCAAAGGCTGGAGGAAAGTACCACTGGTGGCGAAGAGCCGGAGGGCCTCGTTCCAGTGGGACTGCCTCATGGCCTGGAACTGGCTGACCATCTCATCCCGCTGAGCCTCCAGGTGCCGGTACCTGGCCTTGCACTCCCGCAGGTCTTCCCTCTGCTTGGAATGCCTATGCTCCTAGTCCTCAGTGAGGTGCTTCTGCTGAGCCTATTTCTCAGTCAGATCCAATTTGAACTGAGTTGTTCTGCCAACTCTTTCTCGTGGTGATTGCTTAGCTCCAACAATTGCTTCCTGTTGGGATCCTAAGGAGCCCGGGCGGGCAGGCGAGGGGTGGCTGGGAGGGGAGGGGCAAGTAGAGGCCAGTGATACACCCCTAGATGTGAGTGAAGTAAAATTGGCCACACCCACTCAGTCACATGACCACCTAGCCACGCCCACCCAGCCAGTCATTAGGCAGATCATATTAGTGGTCCACAGAATTTAAAATAATGAAGTTACTGGTCCCTGAGGTCTGAAAGGTTGGTGATTCCTGGTCTATCGACTTATGACCGCAACCGAGCCCAAAACTCAGTCACAAAAGGGGATCACGTGACCCCGGGACACTGCGACCATCATAAATATGAGTCAGTGGCCAAGTGTCCAAATTTTGATCAAATCACCATGACCATGGGGGTCGTAAGTGTGAAAAACGGTCATAAGTCTTTTTTTCCCCCAGTGTCGTTTGTAACTTTGAACGGTCACTAAATGAGCCATTGTAAGTCGAGGACCAACTGTACCTGAAATTGGTTTAGCATTGTCCACAAAGACAGTTCTGGGCCTCCTACTCCAAAGTAACTTCCCAAAACTTCCTTAGATTCCTCTGGAATACATAATCCCCCCCCCCAAAGTACAGTTTGTCCTCGACTTATGACAATTCATTTAGTGACCGTTCAAAGTTACAATGGCACTGAAAAAAGGGACTCATGACTGTTTTTCACGCTTACAACCAGCTTTGTAGGCAACCTCTTGATTAGGTGATCAAAATTCAGACGCTTGGCAACTGACTCATATTTATGACGGTTGCAGACTCCCGAGGTCACGTGATCCCTGCTTTTGTGACCTTCTGACAAGCAAAATCCATGGGGAGGCCCGATTCGCTTAACAACCGTGTTGCTGACTTATCAGCTGCAATGATTCGCTTAACGACCGTGGCAAGAAAGGTCATAAAATGGGGCAAAATTCCCTTAACAAGTGTCTTGCTTAACAACAGAAATTTTGGGCTCGATTGTGGCTATAAATCGAGGACTATTTGTAGAGACACCATGGACTGCATCTATAGCCAGCCAGGTGTAAATTCTTCTCTCCACACAGGTAAAAGGAATCGAATCGAATTGAATCGAATTGAATCGAATATTGGAATTAAGAATAGAATCAAATCAAATAAAATAGAATAGAATATTGGAATTAAGAATTGAATTGAATTGAATTGAATTGAATCGAATTGAATTGAATCGAATATTGGAAGTAAGAATAGAATATTAGAATTAAGAATCGAATCGAATCGAACATTGGAAGTAAGAATAGAATATTAGAATTAAGAATTGAATCAATCGAATCGAATCGAATCGAATAGAAAATTGGAATTAAGAATTGAATCAAATCAAATAGAATAGAATAGAATATTGGAATTAATAATCAAATCAAATTGAATCGAATCGAATCAAATAGAATATTGGAATTAAGAATAGCATATTAGAATATAGAATAGAATAGAATAGAATAGAATAGAATAGAATAGAATAGAATAGAATAGAATAGAATATTGGAATTAAGAATCAAATCAAATCAGATCGAATCAAATTGAATCAAATCAAATATTGGAAGTAAGAATAGAATATTAGACTTAAGAATCGAATCGAATTGAATTGAATTGAATCAAATTGAATTGAATAGAATATTGGAATTAATAATCAAATCAATTCAAATCAAATAAAATAGAATATTGGAATTAAGAATAGAACAGAATAGAATATGGAGGAGACATTAGAGGTCATCTAGTCCAGTCCCCTGCTCAAGCAGAAGAACCTATATACCATTTCAGACAAGTGGCTGTCCAGTCTCTTCTTAAAAATCTCCAGTGATGGAGCAACCACAACTTCTGGTGGCAAGTGGTTCCACTGGTTAATTGTCCTCAGGGAAGTTTCTCCTTCGTTCCAGGTTGCTTCTCTCCTTGATGAGTTTCCACCCTTTGTTTCTTGTCCTGCCTTCAGGTGCTTTGGAGAATAGATTGACTCCCTCTTCTTTGTAGCAGCCCTCCCCTCCCCCAAATCGTGGAATACTGCTAGACGTCACCCCTATTTATTTATTCACAGAATTCAAAAAAAATATGACTTTTCCCTTCTATTCTCCCAAGACGTCTGAAAGATCAGTCAGACCCAGAAGAGGTGACAGTTTGAGTCCCAGTGGAGATTTTACTCCATGGCGGAGTCTCTTCACAGCAAGCTGGAGCGTAAATTCAGTTCTGGCCCGTGGTTTATTAAAATAGTTGGAACCCAGCTCCGAAATTCTCCCTTGGAATCCAATTTACAGCATTGCAAAGGGCCCAACAACCCTTGATCAATGCATGCCATGGACCGATGATGGGTTGATTAAAAGATCACATCCTTAAATTCCTAAACACGTACAACGGACTGTATTCATAATATTTCTTCTTTTGCTGTTAGGTAGATGATACGAGGCATTTATATTTATAGCTATCTTATCGGGTAGCGAGGATTTAATATCCACGAGGTTTAAAAGATGCATGGTTTTAGCTCCAAAGGAAAGGAGCCGCCCGTTCATTTTAGAGGAATGAGCAGTACGATTTAGTGATGACTTATTAAAGTGACTTCATTAGGGCTGAAATGGGATTTATACTGAATCCCTTTTCTGGTTGGTTGCTGCATAATTGTTTTTCCCCCAGATATTTCTGTCCATGAAAATGGAAATATTTAGATCAGGTCTCTCCAACCTTGGCAACTTAAGACCATGGACTTCAAGTCCTTGGGGAATTCTGGGAGTTGACGTCCTTCCTTCCTTCCTTCCTTCCTTCCTTCCTTCCTTCCTTCCTTCCTTCCTTCCTTCCTTCCTTCCTTCCTTCCTTCCTTCCTATCTTCCTCCTTCGTTTCATCTTTCTTTACTTTCTTTCCCTCCCTTCCTTGCTTCGTTCGATCTATCCTTTCATCTTTCTTTTCCTTCCTTCCTTCCTTCCTTCCTTCCTTCCTTCCTTCCTTCCTTCCTTCCTTCCTTCCTTCCTTCCTTCCTTCCTTCCTTCCTTCCTTTCATCTTTCTTTACCTTCCTTTCCTCCCTCCCTTCCTTGCTTCCTTCCTCGCTTCTTTCCATCCATCCTTTCATCTTTCTTTATCTTCCTTCCTTTTCTCCTTCCCTCCCTCCTTCCCTCTCTTTCCTTTAAATCAATTTATCCTAAGTGCATTTCTCAATACTGTAGATGCCGCATGATTGATGTGGTGGCAGAGAACATTGGTATTCTGTTTCCAGAAATATTATTCTGGGGTCCTCCTAAGGCAGCATCTCTCTGTTCTCCCTCCCCACCCCTCCCTCTCCTCCCCTCCTAGCATCATTTCCACTTTTATTTTTAGGTAATATACAGCGCACACACATATCCTCTCCCCCCCTCCTCTCCCCCCCAAAGCCATACATTCAAGGCAAGCAATTTTCAGTACAGCTTCCATAATTATTGCTGTTTGATTCAATTTTCTTCAGGGGAAAAAAAGAAAGGAAAGTGAATCAGATTTCATAACTTTGCTTTATGGATCCTGCCTGCAGGAAATGAGCTGAATGCTTCTTAAGAACGGAGGGTTTTTTCCCCTGCCAAACATCCTGTGTTTTCTTTAAAACACACACATACAGACATTGTCAGAAAGGGCTTTTAAAGTCCATTTTAGCTCTTTTGAGCAGCTGAGAAATTATAGTGCAATCACATCCTCTGCCTGGTCTTAGAAAGCTCATTCTTGGACCCAGGACTGTCCTCCCCCCTGTTTTCCTGGCATCAATCCTGGGAATGGCTGGGCTGAGTGAACCCTTCCTAGGTCTGGGTGGGATTTGAACCTGGCTCTCCCTCCCTCCAGATAGGGAGGAAAGGAGGGAGGAAGGAGGAAGGAAGGAAGGAGGAAGGGAGGAAGGAAAGAAGGAAAGAAGGAAGGAAGACAGGAAATGAGGGAGGAAGGAAGAGAAGAAAAAGGAAGGAAGGGAAGGCAATGGATGGATGGAAGGAAGGAATGTTATGGAAGGAAGGATAGGGAAGGAAGGAAAGGAGGGAGGAAGAAAGGAAGAAGGGATAAAGGATAAGGAAAGAAGAAAGGATAAGGAAGGAAAGAAGGAACAAATGAACAAATGAAGGAATGAAAGAAGGAAGGAAGGGAGGAAGACAGGAAATGAGGGAGGAAGGAAGAAAGGAAGGGAGAAAAAAGGAAGGAAGGGAAGGCAATGGATGGATGGAAGGAAGGAATGTTATGAAAGGAAGAATAGGGAAGGAGGGAAGGGAGGGAAGAAGAAAGGAAGAAGGGATGGAAGTAGGATAAGGAAGGAAGAAAAGAAGGAACAAATGAATGAACGAACAAAAGAAGGAAGGAAGGAAGTGAAAAGGAAGGAAGGAAGAAAAGAAGGAATGAATGAACAAAGGAAGGAAGGAAAGAAGGAAGGAAGGAACAAATGAAGAAAGGAAGGAAGGAAAGAAGGAAGGAAGGAAAGAAGGAAGGAAGGGAAAAGGAAGGGAGGAAGGAAAGAATAAATGAACAAAGGAAGGAAGGAAGCAAGCAAGCAAGGAAGGAAGGAAGGAAGGAAGAAGGAAGGAAGGAAGGAAAGGAAATCCCCGTTCAGCTCCTAGTCTGACCCCTTCTCTGCTGACCTGCCCCAGGTGTTGGGGGGGACAGCCCAAGTCCCCTGCCTGCAGTGCCCACCAAGCCCAGGTGATTCCAAAGGAAGAGAATCTCTGGAGCTCAGGCTTGAACTGTGGCGTCCTTGACGCTCTCTGAAGCAGAAAAGAGCTCCCTAATGAAGGAGCTCCCAGGAAGGAAAGCCACACCCTCAGCAGCCTGGGCGGGGCAAGCTACCGCATATAAACACGGAGCAAACACCACACTCGCTAGCACTGAGGTTGTTCTCTAGTCAGGTCATGAAACGTCTACAACCAAACAGCCAAGCTCAGAGAGCACCAAGGACTCCAAGGCACTAATAACAGAATAACAGAGCTGGAAGGGAACTCCGAGGTCTTCTAGTCCAGCCTGTTCTCAAGCAGGGAACCTTGCGCCATTTCAGACAAATGTTGCCCACTTTCTTTTTTAAAAAAACTCCACTGATGGAGCACCCACAACTTCTGGTGGTGAGCAGTTCCTCTTTCTTTCTTTCTTTCTTTCTTTCTTTCTTTCTTTCTTTCTTTCTTTCTTTCTTTCTTTCTTTCTTTCTTTCTTTCTTTCTCTCCCTCTTCTCTCTGTCTCTTTCTTTCTCTCTTTCTCGCTCTCTGTTTCTCTTTTGTTTATCTCTCTCAATCACTTTCTTTTTTTCCCTCTCTCCCTCCTCCTCCTCTGTTTCTCTCTGTTTCTTTTTTTTCTCTCCCTCCTCATCTCTTTCTTGCTCTCTGTTTCTCTCTCTGTGTTTCTTTCTCTGTGTTTCTCTGTGTGTGTTTCTCTCTTTCTGTGTTTCTCTTCCTCTTCTCTCCTTCTCTCTTTCCTTCTCTGTTTCTCTTTCCGTTTCTCTCTCTCAAACTCTCTTTTTCCATCTCTCCTCCTCCTCCTCTTCTCTCTCTCTCTCTCTGTTTCTCTCTTTTTCCTCTCCCCTCCTCCTCTCTTTCTCGCTTTCTGTTTCTCTCTCTCTCTCTGTTTCTCTTTTTTCCTCTCTCCCTCCTCCTCTCTTTCTTGCTTTCTGTTTCTCTTTCTCTCTCTGTTTCTCTCTTTTTCCTCTCCCCCTCCCCCTCTCTTTCTCGCTTTCTGTTTCTCTCTCTCTCTGTCTCTCTTTTTTCTTCTCTCCCTCCTCCTCTCCTTCTTGCTCTGTTTCTCTCTGTGTGTTTTTTCTCTCTCTGTTTCTCTCTCTCTCTCTCTCTGTTTCTCTCTCTCTCTCTCCCCCTAATGCCTGTCTCTCTCATATTCCTCTCTGTTCTGCAAGGATTGCGTTGGGGGGCAATTTTCATTCATCACCAAAGATCAAAGGCGATCCCATGACGGTTACATTCCATTAGAACTGCGGTCTTACAGAAGTGATCTGCCTATGCATTTGTTTGGTTGATCCTCTTTCTTCTTCCCTCCCTTTGACTCTGATTAGCCTTTGATCCTTCATCTGTCTGAGGTCCTGCTCTCTTATTTATTTCCTAGCTTTAGTTAATCGCAGTAAGCCAGACTCTGGTTTTGTTTACTTCTAGCTTAGCGTTGACTGCGAAGAGCCATTGATCTTGCAAACTATGATTTGTGATGTAGGAAACACTGTCGGAACGCAAGAAATTGGAAATGTTGGGGCTTCAAGAGAAAGAAGGTATCTCCATTAGCTGCTGCTCCTTCTGATTTTTCCATGTCGTTTTCTCCATTTTCTTGGCAGTGTAGAAGGTTAGCACCAAAGTAAAATATTTTGAGAAATATTAAAAAGGCAGAATATTATATTTCCCTGAAAATTAGAGGCAGGAAGCAGACTCACTCTTATTAGCTCCCACCTTTCTTAATAGCCTGAATCAGCAGATGTCAGCACTTAAGAGATAAAGAGATAGCTAGCTCTATTCATAAGCAAATTCCCTGTAGCAAGGTCTGAACAAAAGTAGGGTTAGCCCTCAGCCACAATAAGAATTGCCCAACAAGCCCCTTCATGGCATCACCCTCCAAACTTCAACCAAACTTAGCTCAGATAACCTACAGAGCCAGTTATGACCCCTGCAACAGCCAATAGAATACATGTTCTTGCACAGGAACAGGAAGCTCAAGTGCAAAGCCCAAAAGAAGGTATAAATACCCCCCACTCTCAACTCCGTGTGGTCAGCTGTCCAGAACCACCCAGGCGCTTCTGCTTCTGCTTCATCAATAAATGGGCCCTCTTTCCAATCAGCCTCCAGCCTCCATTTTGTTTCCAGTGTCTTTCTTCCGGCTTGGAACTGAACCAGATGGATATTTCTTCCAACAGCAGCAATAGGCTGACTTCGAACAAAAGGCATTACAATTTCTACTCCTGGGATTGCATGGTGGTCTCCCATCCAAACGTCTAACCAGATTCGTCTTTTGTTGAGCATCTCGGCCCAGACAAGGATGATTGGGTGTTAGCCACATGGCTAAACCAAGCATTATGTGTTAACCAGGCAACGAAGACTCAAAATCTAGTGAATGAAGTCACAACTAAATTTGCAGCTAATTTAATTTTGTTTCTGCTGCACCCGTGTCGAACTTTTCTTCGCCAGTTGGTGAGTATCCCTCCAATGGCATAAGGATCATCCATGATTATCTGGTTTGTAAGCATGAGCCTCTGTAAGCTTGCATGAGATACCACGTTTGTCATATCATCAAGAAGCAAAACAACAACAACAACCATTTATGTGATAATGTCACAGCACACATATCATTGTCCCAGTCTATCATGGACCACTGGATGTTTATATTTTCCCTTTAGAAATTCCAAGTTGGGGTTTTAAAGTCTTCTTAGCGGCCCTAGGGAAATTGGGGAGACCGAGATGCAGATTATAAATACATAAAAGCAATAAAGAAGTTGTACGTATTTGGTTTGGAGAAATGGCTGGACCAGTCTCTCATGGCCTTCAACATCGAGAAGGTTAAACCAAGACAGATGGAGACAAATGCACAGTGGATATTTTGGATAGTGACCAGCTTGGAGTGAAAGCGTTGGGTAGCAGATACAGATACCGATTAACAGAGTTGGAAGGGACCTTGGAGGTCATCTAGTCCAACCCCCCACCCAAGCAGGAGACCCTACACCATTTCTGGCAGATGACAGTCCAGTCTCTTCTTGAAAGCCTCCAGGGATGAAGCTCCCACCACTTCTGAAGGCAACTTCCATTCCATGGGTTGACTGCTCTCACTGTCAGAAAATTTCTCCTTATTTCCAGGTTGAATTTCTCCTTGTTCAGTTTCCATCCATTATTCTTTGTCTGGCTTTCATCAACCAATTGTTGACGTGGATGATTTTAAAAAAAACAGCAGCAACAACTAGCACGTATGAAACCTTTCTGCAATCAGATCTGGTCTTGGAGGGCAGGCAGATGAGTTGGGCTCACACACTAAGCACCTGGGGCAGGTCAGCAGAGAAGGGATCAGACTAGGAGCTGAAATGGGACCTTCCTTCCTTCCTTCCTTCCTTCCTTCCTTCCTTCCTTCCTTCCTTCCTTCCTTCCTTCCTCCCTCCCTCCCTCCCTCCCTCCCTCCCTCCCTCTTGGAATTACCTGATCTTGGAGGGCAGGCATGTCACAAGAAGCAACGGATGGAAACTAATCAAGGAGAGAAGCAACTTAGAACTAAGGAGGAATTTCTTGACAAGTGAGAACAATCAACCAGTGGGACGACTTGCTTCCAGAAGTTGTGAATGCTCCAACACTGGAAGTTTTTAAGAAGCATTTGGACAGCCATTTGTCTGAAGTGGTTGTAGGGTTTCCTGCCTAAGCAGGGGGGTGGACTAGAAGACCTCCAAGGTCCCTTCCGACTCTGTTACTCTGTTCAGCATGGATGCCTGCAGTTCCTCTCTCCATCTCCGAAGCCGTTAGCACTTCAGATGTCAGGGAAAGAGCCCAATTAAAGATGTCAACTTATCTATTATGTATTCCCAGTCAAAGTTAAATGAAAGATTCATGCTAGAAAAAAGAGGTCATTTCCTTTTCGCCCAGAGCTCCTATAATGCCTTTTTTTTCTTTTATGTTGGTTTTGATAAAAAAAAAAAAGGAGAGAATTTGTCTTGGAATGTTCTGAGCTACGAATTCCCGCTTTTGCAAACAAGCCTTTTCAAATGGCATAAGAAAACAGATGTTCAGCCATGGGCCTTTGAGGATGGGTTTCCCCCCCCTTCTCCTTCTTATGCAACTAGTTAAGTCCTTTCTCCACAAAGATTTGCCTTTGAAATATTTATAGACCTCCTCATCACTAATGTATTTGGGATGTATAAATCTCCGAATAAAAGTAACCATCATCTCCGCTTTATCCTTTCGAGGTGTCCGATTGTTGTGGGGGGAAAGGGGGAGAAATAGATGGTCTTATCGCTTTCTTCACTTGCTAATCACAGCTTGTTCTTTTTTTTGGGGGGGGGGTGGACAAAGGGCTCCTGCTTCCATTGTGAACAATCAAACAACTGGGAGGTTCTTAACGAGCGCAGATGTTGCCCAAAAACACAATGCAATCACCGTTTGTTAGATCAGAAGCCCAGCATGCCGCATAGCTGTCTAATTGGCTTGTCCCTTAGGAGATGAAGGACGGTGTGTCGTGGTTCATTTCTAACGATAAGTCTTGTGATCTTCTTCATTAGCAAGCAATTTGCTGTCCTCCCAGGAGGGGATGAGCCAGGTGTGAAATCTAGCAGGTTCTGACAGGTTGGTGGAGAACCGGTAGCGGAAAATTTGAGTAGTTCAGAGAACCAGCAAATACCCCCTCTGGCTGGTCCTAGGGTGGGGAGGGAATGGGGATTTTGCAGTATCTTTCCCCCAGGAGTGGGTTAGGAATGGAGATTTTGCAATATCCTTCCCCCTGGAGTGAGGAGGGAATGGGGATTGTGCAGTATCCTTCCCCTGGAGTGGGGAGGAAATGGAGATTTTGCAGTATCCTTCCCCCTGGAGTGAGGAGGGAATGGGGATTGTGCAGTATCCTTCCCCTGGAGTGGGGAGGAAATGGAGATTTTGCAGTATCCTTCCCCCTGGATTGGGGAGGGAATGGGGATTGTGCAGTATCCTTTCCCTGGAGTGGGAAGGGAATGGGGATTTTGCAGTATCCTTCCCCCAGGAGTGGGAAGGGGATGGGGATTTTGCAGTATCCTTTCCCTGGAGTGGGAAGGGAATGGGGATTTTGCAGTATCCTTTCCCTGGAGTGGGAAGGGAATGGGGATTTTGCAGTATCCTTCCCCTGGAATGGGGAGGAAATGGAGATTTTGCAGTATCCTTTCCCTTGAGTGGGAAGGGAATGGGGATTTTGCAGTATCCTTCCCTGTGGAATGAGGTGGGAATGGAGATTTTACAGTATCCTTCCCCTGCCATGCCCACCAAACCACACCAAGCCACCCCCACAGAACTGGTAGTAAAAGAAAATTCAATTTCACCCCTAGGATGAGTGCTTCTAGTCAATGTCTGAGCTAACCAAGGTAGACTAGCTGACATGTTAAATGCACCTGGTGCTCCTTGATGTTTGCTAGGAGAAATGTCCATCTGGGTTCAGTTCCAACTGGGGGAAAAAGACACTAGATTCATGGAAGTTGCTTGGAAAGAAAGATTATTGATGAACAGGATCACATAGCTTGGAGATCCTGGGCAAAAAAAAAGGACAGAGATGCTAAGAGTGCCTTGGTTTTATGCTTTGAATTTGAACTTATGTTCTGATTGGTTGTCAAAGTCCCGTAGGGCCATGCAGGGATAATTTTGTAGGTTGTCTTTTGACTCCCAGGCTTGGTTGAGCCTTGCTGGGTGATGCAATCTTCCCAGGTGCCAGGTGATGACTTGTGTTGCTAGATGGGTAGAGGGCTAATCCTACCTTTGTTGGATCTTAGGTGAGGGCATTTGCTTATGAATAGAGCTAGCCATCTCTTTACTTCTTAAGTGCTGATATCTGCTGTGGGCTATTGAGGAGGGTGGGGGCTATTAAGAGTGAGTCTGCTTCCTGCCTCTAAAAAAACATGTTTCCCCATTTCTCATCCAGGGAGGTATACTATTCTGCCTTTTTAAATATTTTCTAGAATATTTCATTTTTCTAGGAGAGGGGTGACTGCTAACTTCCTACAACTGAACGCCAGTGCTGGGAAGAGAGAGAAAGATTGTTATGACCCAGGTGGTCAAGGATTTAGAGCAGGGGTGTCAAACTCAAGGCCCGTGGGCCGGATCCAGTCCACATTGTGGTCGGATCCAGCCTGTGGGGTCGTTCTGGTCTACTCAGTATGAAGAGGAAAGATTGGGCCAGCTTGGCTTCAGCCCGGTCTACCCAATGTGAAGAGGAAACATGCCAGCAGTTTGGGGAGTGGCATCAAACAAGCCACACCCACCCAGTCGGCCACACCCACCCAAGTCAGCCACCCCACCAGGTCAACCACAGCCCTGATGTGGCCCTCAATGAAATTGAGTTTGACACCACTGCTTTAGAGAGTCCTTTATTGTCCTCAAGAAATGGCCCTCCAACAACCCCCCTCTACTCTGAAGGCAGCCACCGTCTGTCCCCCAAATGACAGCCTTTCAAGGATGAACTTTTGGCAGCTACGGGCTTCCTCACTTCAAGTTGCCATTAGAGTAAGGAAGGGGAGGGGATACTTAGAATAGCAATAGCACTTAGACTTATAGACCATTTCACAGTGCTTTCCAGCCCTCTCTAAGCGGTTTACAGAGTTAGCCTTTTGCCCCCAACAATCTGGGTCCTCGTTTGACCAATCTCAGAAGGATGGAAGGCTGAATCAACCTTGAGTTGGTCAGAATCGAACTGCTGACCCTGAGCAGAGTCTGCCTGCATAATTGCATTTTAACCACTGTGCACCATGAAGGAAGGAAGGAAGGAAGGAAGGAAGGAAGGAAGGAAGGAAGGAAGGAAGGTAGCAATAGCAGTTAGACTTATATACAGCTTCACAGTGCTTTTACAACCCTCTCTAAGCAGTTTACAGAGTCAGCCTGTCGCCCCCAACAATCTGGGTCCTCATTTTACCCACCTCGGAAGGATGGAAGGTTGAGTCAACCTTGAGCCTGGTGAGATTCGATCTGCCAAATTGCAGTCAGCTGGCAGTCAGCAGAAGTAGCCTGCAGTACTGCATTCTAACCACTGCCCCATGGTGGCGCTCAACATACAGGTGGTTCTCATTTTAAGACCACAACTGAGCCCAAAACCTATGTTGCTACATGAAACATTTGTTAAGTCCGTTTGCTTCCCCCCACTTTATGACTTTTCTTTGCGCCGCGATTAAGCAAATCATTGCACGTGTTAAGTTAGGAATGTTTTGCTAAGTGAATCTGGATTCCCCACGGACTTTACTTGTTGGGAGGGGGGTGCAAGGGGGATCACATGACCCCAGTAACCATCATAAATCCACGCCAGTTGCCAAGCCTCTGAATTTTGATCGCGTCCCTGCAGGGATGTTAAAACTGTCGTAAGTGTGAAAAACAGTCCTAAGTCAGTTTTTCTCGGAACCATTGTCCCGTAAATTGAGGACTACGTGTAGAACTGAATTCATCCGCCTTGCTCTTCTTCTCCATGTTTCCATTCCCCCCACCAGTATTTCAGCCTTCTCTGGGGAGGGAGGGCTATTGCATCATGTGTCCAAAATAGTAAGATTGTGCCTCGGGCTTCATCCGTTCCGTCTGTTTGGAACTTGGCAGAAGTTGGAGTGAAAAGTGAAAATCCACTTTCTCCTGCGATGAGTCAACAGCATCACAGGTAACCTGAAGAAAAATGGGCCTTGCTGTTCTGACCCAGCCTTAGCAGAACCAGGAAATGGTTCCGAAAAACTCCTCTTGATTTAGCTCCTGTGAATTAATGGCATCCACGCACTGAAAAGTCCAGGCAATAACCCTTCAAAGGGTTTTTTTAAAAAAAATTTGATTTATATGCTGCCCTTCTCCGGAGACTCAGGGCGGCTTACAATGCATTAAGCAATAGCCTTCATACTTTGCCCCGCTTACTAGGAAAGATACACCCCGTTTTTCGCAGTAGTCTTCTGAAGCCTGTGGTGGGGTCAACTTTAAGGTGGGTGCCATGTGATCCCCCAGGGCCTTTGATCATTGGGGGCCAAACTCACTATGAAGTACAGCGAATTCTCGATTCGAGGTGGCACAGAGGCCGTCTCCAATACTTAGTTAAGTGGAAGGGTTACCCTTTGTCAGAAGCTTCCTGGGTGAAGAGCAACAACATCCAAGCTGACTGGCTTATAGCTAAGTTCCATGCAGATCACCCGGGCAAGCATAAAACCAAGGCACTCTTAGCATATATATTTATACAAGTCAACCTATTGCCCCCACAAACTGGCTCCTCAATTTACCCACCTTAGAAAGGATGGAAGGCTGAGTCAACCTTGAGCCTGGTGAGATTCGAACTTACAGTAATTGCAGACAGCTGGTGTTAATCACAATGCTTTAAGACTAAAGCCACCAGGCTCTTTCTTTCTTTCTTTCTTTCTTTCTTTCTTTCTTTCTTTCTTTCTTTCTTTCTTTCTTTCTTTCTTTCTTTCTTTCTTAAATTTGATTTATATGCCGCCCTTCTCCAGAGACTCAGGGCGGCTTACAATGTGTTAAGCAATAGCCTTCATACTTTTGTATATTTATACAAAGTCAGCTTATTGCCCCTGCAAACTGGCTCCTCAATTTACCCACCTTAGAAAGGATGGAAGGCTGAGTCAACCTTCAGCCTGGCTAGGATTGAACTCACAGAATTACAGGCAGCTGGATGTTAATTGCTGCCTTTAGTCGGAGGCATTAGCCCCCTACGCTACTCAGGCGTAGGGGGCTAATGGGTTAATTGGGTAAAGTTAATTGGCGTAGGGGCTAAAGGGTAAATTGCAGTAACACGCCTTATCACAAGGTTGGTGAATCTTTTCAGCACTGAGTGCTGAAATGGTAGCGTGCGAATGAGCACGCGTGCTAGAAATCAGAGGAGCAGCCGCCCAGTGCCCATGCATGCACCGGGCGGCTACTCTTACAGTTCTGGTGCACGTAGGCACACTGGCCACCTGTTTTTCTGCTTTTTGGTGTGTATGCCTGTGCGAAGACTAGCTGACCGGCATGCATGCATGTGTCACAAACCGGAAGAGCAGCCGCCCATTGCACATGTGCACACCAGGAAGATGAACTTCTGGTTTTCAGTGCACAGATGCACACCAGCCAGCTGGTCTTCACACACGTATGCGTGCCAGAAACTGGAAGACCAGGTGGCCGGTGTGTGCCGCTGCTCTTCTGGTTTTTGGCACTCCCACAAACATGAAGTCCAGCTGGCTGGCACGCCTGAACTCGGAAGAACAACAGGCATGCCCGGAGAGATTGCTCTGTGTGCCACTTTTTTTTAAAAATTTGATTTATATGCCGCCCTTCTCCGGAGACTCAGGGCGGCCTACAATGCGTTAAGCAATAGCCTTCATACTTTTGTATATTTATACAAAGTCAGCTTATTGCCCCCACAAACTGGGTCCTCAATTTACCTACCTTAGAAAGGATGGAAGGCTGAGTCGACCTTGAGCCTGGGGAGATTCAAACTTACAGTAATTGCAGACAGCTGGTCTTTAATTTCAATGCTTTAGTCTGCTGAGCTATCCAGGCTCTTCTAGCACGCATGTCATAGATTCGCCATCATGGCCTTATCAGTTCCTTGGGATACTTGCCAGGCCGGGAGCTTCCAGTTGCAAAGCTGTAAATTAATTCCTGGCAAGCAGTCTCTGAGGCAGGAATCACGATAAGGAAATCTTCCGAAAGAAATACGAACGGTTGTCTCCTACAACCACCACTCCCCTTTTGCTTCTATTTATTCCCCAGCCAGGGAGGGGCCATTCAGCGTCCATTTGTGCTTTGCTTCCCAAGTCGACTCCTTGTCCTCCGTTGTTCTCCTCTCCTAACTGCTCTGCGCATACGTGCATCTGGAACAGGCCCCAGCTCTTCTTCCTCCTCCTCACTCATCTCAGCCTCCAAAGGCAGCTGCCTCTCCAGTGGTTGGGAAATGCTGGACGGTCCTGGCTCTCTCTCTGTGTTCAACACAGAGCATCCATCAGAGCCTTCCCCCCGACTCCAGGACTGGCCTAAATTCCTCCCCAACCTCCTCATTGTGGCTGGAGGGCCACAACTCTTACGTGAGGTGGAAAACGACCGGAAAAAACCCTTAGCAAGTAATAAACTCTGCAAGAAAGTTACGGCAAGCTACTTCTGTACTGCTGATTTTTTTTAAAAAAAAACCTCAATAGATCCATTCATCAAATCAGCGGGAGCAAAACGATTTCTTTTCTCTTTATGAATGAATGCAGACTTAGAGAAGGGGCAAGGTCGACAGAGGTAGAAGGAAGCTTTCAAAAACCAGAATCAAGATGCCGACAGAGGTTCTCGAGCTGCAGGATGAGGTTAGAGCTGGTTAAAAAAAATCCTCTGCAGGAATTTAGCTTCCTCCATTGTAAAGGCAACCTTTCTCCACATGCTTTGATGAATGGCTTTTCTTCGCGGAAACCTCTCCAGCGGTGAAGTGCGTGTATTTAGCAACAGCAATAGTACTTAGACTTTATCCACCTTGAAAGGATAGGAGGCTGAGTCAACCTTCAGCCAGATAGGATTGAACTGCTGGCTGTCGGTGGAGTTAGCCTGCAATACTGCATTCTAACCACTGTGTCACCATGTCAATAGAATAGAAATAGAAAAGAATAGAAAAGAAAATAATGCAGAATAGCATAGCATAGCATAGCATAGAATGCAGAATAGAATGCAGAATAGCATACAATAGAAATAGAAATAGAATAGCACTTAGACTTACATAACATTTCACAGTGTTTTACAGTCCTCTCTTAGTGGTTTTACAGAGTCAGGCTCTTGCCCCCAACAATCTGGGTCCTCATTTTACCCACCTCGGAAGGATGGAAGGCTGAGTCAACCTTGAGCCAGTCAGGATTGAACTGCTGACAGTTGGCAGAATTAGCCTGCAATACTGCATTCTAACCACTGCGCCACCATGGCAATAGAATAGCATGGCATGGCATGGCATAGCACTGTTTCCCAGGGCTTCACAGACCTCTCTCAGTGGTTTACAGAGTTAGCCTGTTGCCCCCAACAATTTGGATCCTCATTTTACAGACCTCGGAAGGATGGAAAGCTGAGTCAACTTTGAGCCGGTCAGAATTGAGCTGCTGGCAGTTGGCAGAAGTAGCCTGCAGTACTGTCTTCTAACCACTGTGCTACCACAGCTCTTATTCATCTGAGGAAGCAAGCTTTTTCCGACATCCAATGTTGTATCTCAAATTCTGGAAGGCTTTTCAAAGCAGGTCCTGATATCAGAAGCCAATCTCCAAAACTCGCCTCTGAAAGAGGACTTGGTCTCGATTTGAGTTGGAGTGGCTGTTTCAGGCTGCCAGCCCCCCTCCTATTCCCCACCCCCCCAAATCTGTGCATGCGCTCAGCCTCCAAAACGTGCCTAAATAGGATAGCATAGAGCTGGGGTAGGTGGGTGGGCAGGTGGGCACACCCGCGATTTCCCTTATCGTTTCACTCGAACCGATCCGAACCAGCTAAATGCCACTTTTGATCACCAATGGCAAAGAGGAAAACAAGAAGTTTTACCTCAGAGTTTCAAGAGAAAGTACAGTATCGTTGAACAAGGAGCTTTGATTTTTCTCCCAAAATCTGGGGCTGCTTTCTCTCTCTCTCCCAATTCTATTTTTTTCCCCCCTACATTTCCGTAGATGAAGATGAGCGTACATTATAATCTAGAAACAGCTGTGGCAATGTCATTTATTTCGGAATCCGTTAATGAATTGAGAGGCAGATACAGCAATTAGTTTCCTGAAATCGAGTGCTGTTAAATTTGTTCTCCAATCGCAAATCGCACTCTTGATTTTACTCGAGGGAAAACGTTCAGGTGCAGAAATTCAGAGCAGGCGTTGCCCTTGATCCCAAGGATATTATCTCAGCTCCTGGCTCCTCTCCTTGTCTAGGTTTAACAAGTCAAGCAGGGTCTCTATGGAGATTCTCCGTCATCCATTGTCCCAAAGGTGCTTTTTCAAGAGGCAACGGGACTTTCTGGTTTTTCTTTGAAGATGTTTCTCTTCTCTTCCAAGAAGCTTCTTCAGTTCTTGCATAGCTAAATGTCTATGGAGATTCTCAGTCATCCAGGTCATGGTTGTCCCAGAGGTGCTTTTTTCGAGAGGCAACTGGACTTTCTGGTTTTTCGTCAAAAATGTTCCGCTTCTCATTCAAGACGCTTCTTCAGCTCTGACTGAAGAGCTGAAGAAGCTTCTTGGATGAGAAGAGAAATGTCTTCAAAGAAAAACCAGAAAATCAACTGCCTTTTGAAAAAAGCACCTTTTGGAAAAGTCAAGCAGAGATGGGGCTTGTGGATGGATGGAATCTAAGGATCATAACCTGAACTGGGAAGTCTAAAATTATCCTGGAAGAATATGATGGAAAACCGGCTCTGATAAAATGATTGATCCATGAAGTCTCTAGGACTTGCGTTCCGAATTGCAACTTCTTTACCTTTTAATGATTATATCTAAATTGTGCTGGTTTAAAATCCCTGGAACAATAGTAGTTACATTGTAGGAGACAAGAAGGCTGAGACTGAGGGTGAGGTCAAATGCACCATCAGTTTGGCATCTCTACACGCTCGTAAGAGACCTACATCCAATGCAGGAGTGGTATTCACTTACTTTCCCTCCCGGTTTGCAAATGGGAATACACGCACTTTGCTGATGCATGCACCTTCTGCGGATGCGCCCCGCCTCAAAAATGTGCCTAAATAAGATGGCATAGAACCGGGACAGGTGGGAGGGCCGACCTGTGAATTCCGCTACCGGTTCGAGTGAACCAGCTGAATACCATCTCTGATCCAACTCCTTTTGATGTCCGTGGAGATCACAGACTCTTATCTGGCGCCAATTTGCCTTGACCGCTAGTAATTCAGAGTCTTGTGTATAGGTAGCATGGAATAAACTCGTGGTAGTTTTGAACCCTATCCTGGCTCCTGACATCTCACACCTGACATATATTTATGTGTTCTTGTTGGACTTCAATTGTCAGACAGTAGGTAATGCCCAATCGATAACTCATCTATTCTCTTTCATTCGTCCATTTCAGTGCAAGAATATTGATCACCATCATCCTGACCGACACACCCTTAATCTGAACCATCCAATAACTGTTGGGAAAATTAGCCTAGTTTCAAATGATCACAGATCAATTTAGCAGGTCACGTTCTCATCCTGCTTTTGAGTACCTGAGGATTTCTGGTTGCAACTCCACCAATTTCCACCTCAACCTCCATTGATGGAAAGCTCAGCAAGAAGAATGTTCTTCTCTAGGACTATTTATCTTACTGCAAAGCTTTAAAGGAGCCTTAATTTACTACCTTATTGACTTCTGACCATGCTTTAATTTTTAAGGGTACTTCCAAACTGAGAATTGCTTGAGTTAACATTTAGGAGAGATTATTATTACAGACTACGGGTGAAATCTGATAGGTTTTGGAGAACCGGTAGTGGATATTTTGAGTAGTTCGGAGAACCAGTAGCGGAAATTTTGAGTATTTCAGAGAACCAGCAAATACCACCTCTGGCTGGCCCCAAAGTGAGGTGGGAATGGAGATTTTGCAGTATCCTTCCCCCAGGAGTGGGGTGGGAATGGAGATTTTGCAATATCCTTCCCCTGCCCCCCCGGAGTGGGGAGGGAATGGAGATTTTGCAGTATCCTTCCCCTGGAGTGGGGTGGAAAGGAGATTTTGCAGTATCCTTCCCCCAGGAGTGGGGAGGAAATAGAGATTTTGCAGTATCCTTCCCCTGCAGTGGGGTGGGAATGGAGATTTTGCAGTATCCTTCCCCCAGGAATGGGGAGGGAATGGAGATTTTGCAATATCCTTCCCCTGCCATGCCCACCAAGCCACGCCCCCAGAACCTGTAGTAAAAAAAAATTGGATTTCACCACTGCCTCAAAGGGTTTTTTTTAAGTCCTTCCTGTTTCTGGTAGCTTAACTGGATTCTTTTCTGTTTTTTTGAACTCGGAGAAAATAGTTGATGGAAACTCTTATTCGATTTCATTCCGGCCTTGACAATATAGTGTGTTGTTTGCTGAATAGCCTCTTAGTTCCGTGTCCTCCTTAACCTTTAACAGACCTTTGTGTTTTGGAAGTTGTTATCATCCCCAATATCTCTTTGCATCGCCCTCCTTCCTCCCTCTCTAAGTGCTCTACGCTTTGATGTTTCATAAATCTTCTTCTTCTCCTTGGTTGTGACACAAATAGTATCCAGCAGCTCTCTTCTCTCAGTCCATCAGCTGAATTATTATTTTCTTCTTCCGCTGCTAAGTGTATTTCTACTCCATTAGGAAGCTTTCTGGGTAACACCAAGCTGTCCTTTCCCCTTAATCTTTCTTCTTCTTCTTCTTCTTCTTCTTCTTCTTCTTCTTCTTCTTCTTCTTCTTCTTCTTCTTCTTCTTCTTCTTCTTCTTCTTCTCCTTCTCCTTCTCCTTCTCCTTCTCCTTCTCCTTCTCCTTCTCCTTCTTCTTCCTTCTTTTCCTCCTCCTCCTCCTCTTCCTGCTCCTCCTCCTCCTCCTCCTCCTCTTCTTCTCCTCCTCCTCTGCCTCCTCCTCCTCCTCCTGCTACTCTTCTTCTTCTTCTTCTTCTTCTTCTTCTTCTTCTTCTCCTTCTCCTTCCCCTTCCCCTTCTCCTTCTCCTTCTCCTTCTCCTTCTTCTTCCTTCTTTTCCTCCTCCTCCTCCTCCTCTTCCTGCTCCTCCTCCTCCTCCTCCTCCTCTTCTTCTCCTCCTCCTCTGCCTCCTCCTCCTGCTACTCTTCTTCTTCTTCTTCTTCTTCTTCTCCTTCTCCTTCTCCTTCTCCTTCTCCTTCTCCTTCTCCTTCTCCTTCTCCTTCTCCTTCTCCTTCTCCTTCTTCCTTCTTTTCCTCCTCCTCCTCCTCCTCTTCCTGCTCCTCCTCTTCCTCCTCCTCCTCTTCTTCTCCTCCTCCTCTGCCTCCTCCTCCTGCTACTCTTCTTCTTCTCCTCCTCCTCCTCCTCTTTCTTCTTCCTCCTCCTCCAGCTCTATTTCTCTCCCCATCCCGTGTGGGGTGGTTAAAAGATCTGGACGAAAGAAAGAGAAGAATGCATAAGGAGATCAGGGCAGTAGGTATATAGGAAGTCCTCGAATTACGGCAGTTTGTTTAGTGACAAAGTTACAATGGCCCTGAAAAAAACCCCTGACTTCTGACAATTTTTCACGCTTAAGACCTTGGTAGCATCTCCTAAGATCACACAATCAAAATTTAGACTGCTTTGTATTTTTTTCCCCAGGAAAAAAAAAAGAAGAGAGAATTTGAGGGCTAAAAAGCTCATCCTTTGACCCACTTCTATCCCCGTCAGTTGCGTCTTTAGCTAGGCTCAGGGGCTCTTTCTAAGTTGGACAAAAAGGAGTAGCTAGGTTGGTGACCGAGAATCAATAGCCCTTGGTCTCTCCCTTACTCTTCTCTCCCCCTTCCTTTCTCTCTCTCTCTCTCTCTCCTGCACTGTCTCTCCCTTCCTCTCTTTCTCTCTCCCTCCCTCTCTTTCTCTCCTCCAATCCTGCTCTCCCCTTCCTCTCTCCCCCTCTCCCCATCTCTCTTTTCCTCTTTTCCTTTCTCCCTCTCTCCCTTGGTCTCTCCCTTACTCTTCTCTCTTCCCGTTCCTTTCTCTCTCTCTCTCTCCTGTACTGTCTCTCCCTTACTCTCTTCCTCTGTTTCTCCCTCTCCTTCTCTCTCTCTTCCTCTCTCCTTTCCACCCTCCCTTTCACCCCCTCACCCTTGGTCTCTCCCTTCCTCTTCTCTCCCCCTTCCTTCCTTCCTTCCTTTCTCTCTTCTCTCTCCTGCACTGTCTCTCCCTTCCTCTCTTTCTCCCTCCCTCTCTCTCTCTCCCTTCTTCTCCCTCAATTCTTCTCTCCCCTTCCTCTCTCCCCCTCTTCCCTTTCCTCTTTCCTTTTCCCCCTCCCTTTCTTCCTCTCTCTTTCTCCCTTGGTCTCTTCCTCTCTCTCCCTCTCTCCTCCTTCCTTACTCTTTCTCTCTCTCCATGCACTCTCTCCCTCATTCTCTCTTCCTCTTCCCCCTCTCCCTTCTTTTCTCTCCCTTTTTTCTCTTTCCCCCTCTCCCCCTTCTTCTCTCCCCCCTCTCAATCCCCTTCTCCCCTTTCTTTATCTCCCCCCTCTCTTTCTCCTTCCCCCTTCCCCCCTTCCCCTTCTCTCCCTTTCTTCCTCTGTCTTTCTTCCCAGATGCTGCATTTATATCTCAAGCAATAACCAAAGCCATTTCTAAAAGCCGGCAAATTGGAGGAATGGCTCCCCAAATAGCACAAAACACTGGGCTTGATATGAGGGAAAAAAAAAGGAGAGAGAGAGAGAGAAACTCAAGAAATATCAAAGGAAACAAAATGCATTTTACGCTCCAGATTCAGCCAATGTGTTTTAAGGCTCAATTACAGTCTACCGATGTTATTTTCGAAGAACATCCTGAGCAGAGAATTAGTTTTTAAAAAAACAAAACCAAGAAGGGACACCAAAATCTGCTATGACCTGGATAAGGGTTTGTCTCAATCAATATGCTTTTCTCTTCCCTCCCTGCTTGGGAGTTTGTTCTCGAATCAGAATTTCAAAAGTCAAAATTATTCCTTCTGCTGCTTTATTGACATTTTGCATCTCTGTCTGCAAGAACTCCTGGCAAATAGATGGGAAAGAAATGAAGGTAGTGACAGATTTTATTTTATTTTCCTGGGGACTGCAGCCAAGAAATTAAAAGGCGCTTGCTCCTGGGGAGGAAAGCTATGGCAAATCTAGACAGCATTCTAAAAAGCAGAGACATCACCCTGCCAACAAAAGTGTGTATAGTCAAGGTGATGGTTTTCCCAGTTGCAATGGATGGCTGTGAAAGTTGGACCATAAGGAAGGCTGAGAGCCAAGGAATGGAGGCCTTTGAACTCTGGTGCTGGAGACGACTCCTGCGAGTCCCTTGGACTGCAAGGCCATCCAACCGGTCGTTCCTAGAGGAGATCAACCCCGACTACTCTTTAGAATGCCAGATCCTGAAGAGGAAACTCAAATCCTTTGGCCACCAAATGAGAAGGAAGGACTCCCTGGAGAAGAGCCTAATTCTGGGAACGATGGAGGGCAAAAGAAGAAGGGACGACAGAGAACGAGGTGGCTGGATGGAGTCATGGAATCAGTCGGCGTGAGCTTAAATGGTCTCCAGAGGATGGTAGAGGACAGGAAGGCCTGGAGGAACATTGTCCACGGCGTTGCGATGGGTCGGACACGACTTCGCAACTAACAACAACTAACAACAACAACTAACTAACAACAACTAACTAACAACAATTAACAACTAACAACAACAAAACTGCAAGAACAGCCTGCAAAACCACAGAGGATGTGGTTGAGCCTTTGTGTGTGAGTTTCTCTTGTTATTTATTTATTGCCGCAAACCCTGGCTTTATTTCCCTTATTTGCAGCGGGAGAGGTAATTTGACATCCAACCAGCTTCCAAACGGAACGAAGGCCTTGGCACTGAAATGCTAGTGAAATTGCCTTGGGATTCTTTCTTTGTCGTGTTCCTTTTCCTTTGATTAACGAAGTCGCAGCAACACCGACAATTGAAAGGGACATAAAACCCCATGTCAGAGTACCAGAATCGATACTCCATCCTCCCAATTCAGCCGTCCGTTGTCTAAAGGTAACCGCTGGATCCAAGCTATTGTGAATGGCGCCCCGCCAATCTGTTCGCCTCCGTCCCCCCCAAATAAACAAACACCACTCCTCCCAAAATGCAGATAATTTGGAGGTTCTGCAAGCCAACATGCGGTTTGATTAAAAATGACTCTGGGCTAATCATTATTATTAATTTTTTTTTTTTGCCAACTCAACGATCCAAATGGCCCAGGCCTTTTTATTTTTGGGCACGCTCTCTTCTCCTTGTATTCCCCATAAAAATGAGAAGAAAAGAAAGCTGGGTGCTTGATAATCTGAATCAACATATTTGATATCTATCTATCTATCTGTTGTGGCCCCGTCCTCTGAGCCTATCTCATTGGAGGAAGGAAGCTCTGAGCATGAGGAAGAGGAGCCAGCCAGATCTCCCAGCCCCCCCCCTCTGGCACCGTCTCAGGTGCCAGCTGAAAGAGAGCAAAGTAGTGGGGAAACAGGTGTCTCAGATGAGAGTGAGGGAGAGACGTCATTCCTGGACGCACGGCAAAGAAGGCGAGATAAGCGCTTACAGCAGCTGAGGAGACATATGAGGGAATAGACCTGAGTCACTGGACTTGAGTCACAGGACCAATGAGTCACTGGACCACACCCAGAGCCTATATAAGACAGGGTGGTGGTAAATGATCTCTGTGACGAACAAGAACTCAATCGGGTAGTCATTGGAGCTAAAAGCTGAAGCTGATCAGAGACTTTGCTGAATATTTGTTGTGATTTTCTTTCTGTGTACTATTAAAGCACTTGGCAGACGGTGTGCATATCGCGGCCAAGTTAGAGATAAGAACTGGGGTGTGTGCCAAGTGCTTCTTTAACCCTCGACTGGCTGTGTTTTGGGGGGTATCTGTAGAGGGGGACAGATCACTATCTATCTATCTATCTATCTATCTATCTATCTATCTATCTATCTATCTATCTATCTATCTATCATCTATCTATCTATCTATCTATCTATCTATCATCTATCTATCTATCTATCTATCTATCTATCTATCTATCTATCTATCTATCTATCTATCTATCTATCTATCTATCTATCTATCTATCTCAGGGTACTGTCGACCAGGCAATGCCATCTGGCGATGCCCAGGGGTAGGGCGTTTTCTGTGGGCACCCCTACCCTTTGGAACGAACTACCCATCGAGCTCCGGATGGCCCCGGATCTCCGCTCCTTCTGTCGAGGCCTGAAGACTTGGCTATTCCAACGAATGGACTGATGCTGATTCTTGGGTTTTATTATTCATTGATTTTAATTTGGTTTTAACGGGATTTTATTATTTTATCAGTGTATGTTTTTAATCCTGTGTTCGCCGCCCTGAGGCCTTCGGGAGAAGGGCAGCATATAAACACTGCTAAATAAATAAATAAATAAATAAATAAATAAATAAATAAATAAATTTCCCCCCTCTTTGCCTCGGGTGCCAAAAAGAAAAAGGAAAACAACCAAGGGAATGTGTAACCCCCCGCTTTCTTCTCCATTTGCTTAGCTTCTGAATCGAACAGTCTATATTTGTGCCTGGGGGTGGGGGGGAAGATAGACGTATACGCAGGGAGTCCTCGGCTTACAACAGTCCATTTAGTGGCTGTTCAAAGTTACAACGGGACTGACAAAAAGCGACTTTTGACCGTTTTTTTCACACTTAACAACTTTTGCAGCATCCTCATGATCACGTGATCAAAATACAGACACTTGGCAATTGGTTCATACTTACGACTGTTGCTGTGTCCCAAGGTCACATGATCTCCTTTTGTGATCGTCTGATGAGCAAAGTCAATCTTTATCTTTATCTTTATCTTTATCTTTATCTTTATCTTTATCTTTATCTTTATCTTTATCTTTATCTTTATCTTTATCTTTATCTTTATCTTTATCTTTATCTTTATCTGATTTATATACCGCCCTACTCCTGAAGGACTCAGGACGGTGAACAGACAAACAGTAAAAATACATAAATTACAAAATTTAAAAAACAGAGTAAAATCAAATTAAATAATTTGGCCCAGACAGATTAAAACACCTCAATCATTTAAAAACTGATTTAAAATTTACATAATTAAAAAAGAGGGGAAAAGATTAGGCCAGGCCCGCCTGGTGGAATAAAAAGGTCTTGAGAGCGTGGCGGAAGGTGCGCAGATCCGGGATCCTCTGTATCTCTGGGGGGAGCTCATTCCAGATAATAGGTGCCCCCACAGAGAAGGCTCTCCCCCTGGGGGCTGCCAGTTGACATTGTTTGGCTGATGGCACCCGGAGGAGCCCCTCTCTGTGAGACTGTACCGGCCGGTGGGAGGCTATTGGTGGTAGTAGGCGGTCCCTTAAGTAACCAGGTCCTAAGCCATGGAGCGCTCTAAAAGTGGTAACCAAAACCTTGAAGCGCCCCCGGAAGACCACCAGGAGCCAGTGCAGCTCACGCAGGAGAAGTGTTACATGGGAACGCCATGTCACTCCCATTACCACCCGCGCGGCCGCACTCTGCGCCAGTTGGAGCCTCCGGGTGCTCCTCAAGGGGAGCCCCATGTAAAGAGCATTACAATAGTCCAGGCAAGAAGTGACGAGGGCATGAGTGACCGTGCATAAGGAGTCCTGATCCAGAAACGGACGCAACTGGCGAATCAGGCGAACCTGATGAAAAATCCTCCCGGTCACGGCCGTCAAATGCTCTTCTAAAGACAGCTGTGAATCCAGGAGGACGTCCAAGTTGCGAACCCTCTCCGTGGGGGCCAATGACTCACCCCCAATAGTCACTGATGGTGCCAACTGACTATATCGGGACGTCGGAAACCACAGCCACTTGGTCTTGGATGGGTTGAGCCTGAGCTTATTCCTCTCCACCCAGATCCGCAGGGCCTCCAGGCACCGGGACATCACTTCAAGGGCAATGAGGAAGCAAGAATCTAGTCAACTAAACGTCATTACTTATTTGCCACCTGATAAGCATTTTCATTGTCTTCTATACCTATCTGTAAGTGTCAAACTAAAGCCCACTTTAAGGCCCATTGGAAAACGTGCATTTTGCATCAGACCTTCTTAGTCTGATGCAAAATGCACATTTTGCATCAGACCAAGCTGCAAAATGTGCATTAGGGGGTTTCTTTCAGCAGGTGCATGCTAATGAAATGACAGCTCGTTTTGTTTTATTTCCAGGAGGACCTCAAAGCGTCAAAGGCAGACGGAATTGCTGTCAAGTTCCCGGGTTCTCTGTCGAAGCTAGAGAAAGCCAAACCAGCAGCAGAAGTGATAATTACTGCCTATTATCTATGCTAATCTACAGGTGGAGGTGTGAAGGACACCTGGGCTGGTTACTCTGTGGTGGAATTGGAATGTGTCTGCATCTACCAGGTTGCCTGCCTCATACATCAGAGTTCTTTCCAGTTTGTTTCCATAAAATAGATGTTAACGGCATGTGAGGATGACGGGGAAAAAGCTGAAGTCACAAGAATAGTCAAATACCACTAGCAATAGCTTTTAGACTTATATGCCACTTCACAGGGCTTTACAGCCTCCTCTAAGTGGTTTTACAGAGTCGGCATGCTGCCCTCAACAATTTGGGTCCTCATTTTACTGGCCTCGGAAGGATAGAAGGCTGATGTTGCGGCCCCGTCCGCTGAGCCTATCCCATTGGAGGAAGGAAGCTCTGAGCAGGAGGAAGAGGAGCCAGCCAGATCTCCCAGCCCCCCCCCCCCGGCACCGTCTCAGGTGCCAGCTGAAAGAGAGCCAAGTAGTGGGGAAACAGGTGTCTCAGATGAGAGTGAGGGAGAGACGTCATTCCTGGACGCACGCCAAAGAAGGCGAGAGAAAAGATTACTGCAGCTGCGGCGACGTATGAGGAAATAGACCTGAGTCACTGGATTGGAGTCACAGGATCAATGAGTCACTGGACCACACCTATAGCCTATATAAGACAGGACGGTGGGTCATGATTTTTGTGATAAACAAACATAGCAACCTCGTAGTCTTGGAAGCTAAACGGCAAAGCTATGTAGGTGATTTTCTTTTTGTGTAAACTAATAAAGTCCTTGGCAGACGGTGTGCATATCGCTGCCAAGTTTGAGATAAGAACTGTGGAGTGTGCCAAGTGATTCTTAACCCTTGACTGGCTGTGTTTTTGTGGGTCTCTGAGGGGGGGACACAGATCAGCTGAATCCTCCTTGAGATGGCCAGGATCGAACTGCTGACAGAGGGCACAGTCAGACTGCAATGCTGCATTCTAACCACTGTGCAGGAAGGAAGGAAAGAAGAAAGGGAGGGAGGGTGGGAGGAAAGAAAGGAAAAAGGAAGAGCAATGGCACTTATATGCTGCCCCATCATGCTTTACAGTTCTCTCTAAATGGTCTACAGATCAGCATCTTGCCCCCAACAATCTGGGTCCTCATTTTATTGACCTTGGAAGGATGGAAAGCTCAGTCAACCTTGAGCCGGTCAGGATCAAACTGCCAAACTGCTGGCAGTCAGCAGAATTCACCTGCAATACTGCATTTTAACCACTGCGCCGCCACACCTCCTATGAGGCAGATGAACCCACAGAAGAATGTCAAGCATCTCAGAAGGGACCCTCTCTAGTTTCTTGGCCTGTAAAAGTGATGGAGAAGATTTCAGACTTGCAAGATTCTGTTAATGATGATAAAGGTTTCCCTGTCTGGTCATGTCTGATTCTAGGGCACAATACTCATCTCCCTTTCTTGGCAGAGGGAGCCAGCATTGTCCAAAGATATTTTCTGTGGTTATGTGGCCATCGTGGCTATCTGCCAAAGAGGCACAGAATGCTGCTTCCTTCCCACCAAAGTGGTACCTATTTATCTACTCGCATTTGCTTGCTTTTGAACGGCTAGGCAGGCAGGAACTGAGGCAGGAACGGGAGGTGTCAGCTTTCCAATGTCTTTAACCACCGAGTCCTTGTGCCCCCTATGTTCATGTAACTTTATGATAAAGTAGAATTAGTTCATCTGGGTGTGCTTCTTGTCAAGACTAGCTTGCAAAGTTTGGATCATTTTTGCAAGTCTCCAAGTATATTCCCCTCCTGTACAGCCCAAGAAACTAGAGAAGGTCCTTTCTGAGATGTTTGTTACATTTCCTCCTCCCCCCTGTGCAGCCCAAGAAACTAGGGAGGGTCCCTTCTGAGATGTTTGTTACATCACATCTCCTCCCCTGTGCAGCCCAAGAAGGGAGGGTCCCTTCTGAGATGTTTGTTACATCCCCCCCATACAGCCCAAGAAACTGGGAAGGGTTCTGTCTGAATTGTTTGTTACATTCCCCCCTGTGCAGTCCAAGAATCTAGGGAGGATCCCTTCTGAGATGTTTGTTACATTCCCCCCCCCACCTGTACAGCCCAAGAAACTAGGGAGGGTCCCTTCTGAGATGTTTGTTACATCCCCCCCTGTACAGCCCAAGAAACTAGGAAGGATCCCTTCTGAGATGTTTTTTACATTCCCCCCTATGCAACCCAAGAAACTAGGGAGGGTCCCTTCTGAGATGTTTGCTACATTTCCCCCCCTGTACAGCCCAAGAAACTAGGGAGGGTCCCTTCTGAGATGTTTGTTACATTCCCCCCCCCCACCTATACAGCCCAAGAAACTAGGGAGGGTCCCTTCTGAGATGTTTGTTACATCCCCCTGTACAGCCCAAGAAACTAGGGAGGGTCCCTTCTGAGATGTTTGTTACATCCCCCTGTACAGCCCAAGAAACTAGGGAGGGTCCCTTCTGAGATGTTTGTTACATTTCCCCCACTGTACAGCCCAAGAAACTAGGGAGGGTCCCTTCTGAGATGTTTGTTACATCCCCGTTCCTGTTCCAGGCAAAACTGCCTCTTATCTGAGTGAATCTCTCAAGGTCATTCACACCTATCATTGCAGCAGACCATTTCGGTTAGCAATGACACTTTCCCCAGAAAAGAATGATCATCACGACCCAGTCTAGGGAGAAATATTTTTTCTCTCCTTCGGATGAACTTCCTGCACTGACTGATTTCTGATCAGCGCCGTCTGGCTGAATGGTTGCCTTTTGAATCGAGCCGCGCTCTTTACAACGCCATTAGTTTCCCTAGAAGGCTTTCCTTATTAATTTTCATTATGTATCTTTTAATTATGCACTAAACCTTGAGTCATTATACAGGCCCATTCGGCAGTTTCCATGCATCGCGGTTAAAACAAAAAAAAAAAAATTCTTCATACCACTCCATTTCCTGGCACTTAAATCTGTCCAATTTTATACCGCAATTACATTGGCCAGAGCTGTTCTTTTGGTGTGAAAAAAAAAAGAGAGAGAGAAGGAAATAAAATTCTCTAATTGCTTGATTATGCTTAGCATTTATGGGCTGCCTTTGAGTGAAATACTTCAAATGCTTTATTTCGGTGTAATTGGGACGGCTGCTTTCGAGCTTTGGTTTCCGGATGGAAATTGCGCTGACAATGATGGTTGATAGTCGCTTCTTATAATGGTTTGTGATCCTGAGAGACAAACAAGGAACCTGTCAGATAAAAGGCCTCTGAGCCAGGGGGTGAAATGCTCCTCGCTTGGACCGGATCGCCCGAAGTGGTAGCGATGGAGGCGGGTGGTTCGAAGAACCGGTAGCAAAAATCCCTCCCCCCCATGCACAGCTGAGTCACGCAATCATCAGAGGCTTTTTTTTTTTACTTTTAAAAGCATTTTCCCTACAACCTCTTTGGCCAAAAAAATGCTTTTAAAAGTTAAAAAAAGGTCTCTGATGATCACACGGCTCAGCTGGGATCGTCAAACCCTTTTTTTTTCCTTTTAAATGCCTCTGACGATCCCAGCTTGAGTTACCTGATCGTCAGAGGCATTTAAAAGAAAAAAAAAGCCTCTGCCGATCAGGCAACTCAGCTGGGATCGTCAGAGCCTTTTGAAAGCATTTTTTTACAACCTCTTCGCTGAAGAGGTTGTAGAAAAAATGGTTTTATAAGTAAAAAAAAAAAAAATTGGCCACGCCTACCGAGTCACATTACCCCCATTCCCCTACCAAGCCACACCCACAAAAACGGTAGTAACAAATTTTAGATTTCACCACTGCTCTGAGCCCACAACAGGGATATGGATTGGCGGGGGGAAGAGGGTACAAAGACACTTTCCCTAATTCTGACGTCTGTAAAGGGAAGATGTGAGGCGGGGAAGACAAGTTGGGTTAATCCTCGACTTACAGCAGTTCATTTAGTGACGAAAGTAACAACGGCACTGAAAAAACCTTTTCCCGCTTACCAGCATTGGTGTTACATGATCAGAATTCAGCCTCTGGGCCACCGACTCATATTTATGATGGTCAAAGTGTCCCTGGGTCACATGATCCTCTTTTTGTGACCTTCTGACGAGCAAAGTCCATGGCGTTGCCTATTGAGAAGGTAAACCAAGGCCAGAATTGGCTGTCACTGAAATTCAAACATGGAGAAAAGGAAAGTCTTACACGTCACTGCGTTTTTATATTTACCAGCAGAGCTATTATTTCTGGACTGTCAGACTTACAGTAGTGTGCCAAGTTTCTTATCAGCAGCTACTACGCATGTCCGCATTCTTTTACTTCTTCTAGAAACCCTTCCTTTGTTCTCCAGCCAGCTAAGGTCAAGATGCCAACGTGTAATCTAATTTAGATAGTGAGATGTCTTTATTTTCTTACAATAAATATGAGTTTAATTAGAAGGTGTATTCCGGTTTTATTGATCAAAGTATACAGAAGGATAAAAGCCACGATCCAACTCAAAATGAGGGCATTTATCCCACGCAAGATAACGGGGCTGATTGCCGCTCTGACATTACACTCAGGCAAGAAAAACCAAAAGTACACATACAAACTGGGAGAAAACAGGCTTAATAGCAGTAACTGGAAGAGGGATCTTGGAGTCTTATTGGACAACCACTTAAATATGAACCAGCCAAAGGCAATCCTAAACCGCTTTAAAAGAGGGATACAATCAAGACTGAGTGAGGTACTAATACCACTCTATAAACCTTAGTAGGACCACACCTAGAGTACCACATATCCAGTTTTGGTCATCACATCAAAGAGGTTGTTTGGTTGAGTTTGGCTTCTAGAGTTGAGATTCTAGAAAGAGTGCAGAGAAGAGCAACCAGGATGATGAGGGGACTGGAGGCTAAAACATACGATGAACAGTTGCAGGAACCGGGCCTGGCTAGTCTAGTGAAGAGAAGGACCAGGGGAGACAGGATAGCATCTTCCAATATTTGAGGGGCTGCCACAGAGAGGAGGGGGTCAAGCTATTTTCCAAGGCACCTGAAGGCCAGACAAGAAATAATGGATAGAAACTGAACAAGGAGAGATTCAACCTACAAATAAGGAGAAATGTTCTGACAGTGAGAACTATCAACCCATGGAACAGAAGTTGCCTTCAGAAGTTCTGGGAGCTTCATCACTAGAAGCTTTCAAGAAGAGACTGGACTGCCATCTGTCAGGAATGGTGTAGGGTCTCCTGCTTGGATGGGGGTTGGACTAGAAGACCTCCAAGGTCCCTCCCAACTCTGTTAACCTGTTATCTGTTATCTGACACGATGCCATATACACGTTGACATTCCAAAACCAACATTATTGGAAACAATGCCAGGAAATGTGAATTTCTTGATTTGAATTTCTACCTCGCCTTTTGAGGCAGGACGTTGGTCCTTTCTTCCTTCAAGATAAATTGGGCTGAACCACAGGCCTCCCAAACCATCTAGCTGATCCCTTCAAATTTTAAATTTTTTTAGAGTTTTTAGATTTGTTCTATTTTAATACCGATTGTTTTAAATTTCTCAGCCAAATTTATATTTGTTTTTAGAATCTTTTTAACTTTTGTATATTGGTTTTTTATTCGGCTGTTCACCGCCCTGAGTCCGTAAGGAGAAGGGCGGTATATAAGTCTAATTAATAATAATAAAAAAATAATCTAAGGGTAGTTTAGAACCCAGGACTCTCTTTTCCTAGCACAGTGCTTTTACGTCTACCCCAAACTGGATCTTTCAAGGCTTATTATTCATGAAACGACCACTGAGACGGAGGTCATCAGCCCGATGCAATCGTGGACACGACGGTCTCAAGCCGCACAAATGGCGTCGAATGTCCTCATCACGGCGTCACGATCTATGCGCATACGGTGCAAATTTCGCCTGTTGGATGCTTGAATTAAAGGCAGATAAATCAAAGTTTCATTCCCTTCATTATGCGATGGCGAGAGCACCATCTGTGCCGTTTCATTTCAGTGAAGCTAGGAATGAGCCAAAGATAGAAAATCTCCAAGAAATAGCAACTGGCCCACGAAACAGCGATACGGAGGAAACAAGATTAAAAAAACCAGCCCGTTCTCCTTGCTCCTGTAACGCTGAGCTGATCCAGGGTAAGGCTGCATCAGTACAGCATCAGAACCATAGACATTAATAAAATGTAGGGTCTTGGCATATCTTCATAAATGACATAGATGAGGGAATAGAAGGAGAACTTACTAAATTTACAGATGATACTAAGATGGCCGGAATAGCTAACACCCTAGAACTGTGACGGCAAACCTATGGCGTGCCATATCAGTGGGCACACGAGCTCAGTTCCAGCACACATGCATGCATCAAACAGCTAATTTTGGGGCCTTCTGGGCCCACCAGAAGTAGGGAAACAGGCTGTTTCCTGTCTCTGGAGGACCTCTGGAGGTGGTGGGGAAGGCCTGTTTTTCTCTCTCCCCAGCCACCAGAGCCTTTCTAGGAGTCTGGGGAGGGCAAAAACAGCCCCTGGAGGCCTTCTGGAGACTAGAAACAGCCCTTTTGCCAACTGCTAGTGGGACCGGAAGTCCCATTTTTTGCTGTCCCCAGCCTCCAGAGCCTTTCGACGAGTCTGGGGAGGGCGAAAACGGCCTTCCCCAACCCCCTTCGGAGGCCCTTTGGAGGCTGAAAATGGCCCATTTGCCAACTTCCGGTCTCACTGAGAGCATGGGGGGGTCGTACGCGCATGTGAGGGGGCAGGACAGATAGAATTATGGGTGTGGGCACGTGTGCATGTGACCTTCCCCCTCCTGGCACGCAATGGCAAAAAGGTCAGCCATCACTGCTCTAGAAGATAGGCTCAAGATCCAGATGGATCTTGACAGACTTGAACACTGGGCCCTATCTAACAAAATGAAATTCAAATGTAGAGAAAAGGAAAGTCTTACACTCAGGCAAGAAAAACCAAAAGTACACATACCGACAGGGCGAAACTAGGTTTAATAGCAGTAACTGGGAGAGGGATTTTGGAGTTTAGGAGACAAACAGCTAAATATGTGCTAGCAGTGTGCGGCGGCAGCTAAGAAAGCCAGTGCAATCCTAAATTGCATGAACAGAGAGATACAATCAAGATCATGGGAGGTACTAATACCACTATAAAGCCTTAGTAAGGCCACACCTAGAGTACTGCATCCAGGTTTGGGCACCACACCATAAAAAAGATGTTGAGACTCTAAAAAAAGTGCAGAGAAAGAGCAACCAAGATTATTAGGGGACGGGAGACTAAAACATACGATGAGCGGTTGCAGGAACTGGGCATGGCTAGTCTAGTGAAGAGAAGGACCAGGG
>JAWJVD010000103.1:20000-140000 GCA_038048745.1 Coluber constrictor foxii | reverse complement strand
GGCAATAAGCTGACTTTGTATAAAAAAGAACACCACTTAGAGGGGGCCGAAAGCCCTACTAAGCAGGTATATACAAAAGTATGAAGGCTATTGCTTAATGCATTGTAAGCCGCCCTGAGTCTCCGGAGAAGGGTGGCATATAAATCAAATTAAATAATAAAAATAAAAATAAAAATAACAGAGTTGGAAGGGACCTTGGAGGTCATCTAGTCCAACCCCCCCCCCAAGCAGGAGACTCTACCCCATTTCTGACAAATGGCAGTCCGGTCTCTTCTTGAAAGCCTCCAGTGATGAAGCTCCCACAACTTCCGAAGGATACTTCTGTTCCATGGGTTGATTGTTCCCACTGTCAGAAAATTTCTCCTTATTTCTCGGGTGCTTTTTCTCCTTGATTAGTTTCCATCCATTGCTTCTTATATGCTCATTAGATCAGTTTTTATCTGATTGGGTTTTTCTTTTTTAACAAAAGCTCAAATTTCACATTTCCTGGAAAGATTTTCCAAGCCAGTGGTTGGTTCGGTGGGAAGGAAGGAAGACTTCACCGTGCTCCGATTTCGTATCCATCCTTCCAGTCCAATTTCATTCGTGCCTCACATTCTGACTGCCTCCCATTAAACATTACCGGGAGATGTGCTGCTAATGGCCATTTACTGTGAAATCTACCTTCTGTCTTGTCTTCCAAGCCATTTATTATGAAAAAAAGATTATAATAAATTAAGTGCTTCTACCAGCGCCGTGCCAGCTTATTATATTACTTTATGATGGAGGAGGTTTCTTTTGGGTAGGATCAAAATGTTTGCACTAACTGTTTAAATGTCCATTTTATTATAATGGGGGAAAAAATATCAGGACAAAAATAATAATAATAATAATAATTATGTTAATTAAATATGGATCTGGGAAGCCAGAGTCATCCAGCAGCCATCCCATAATGAATTTGGACAGGTAGATTCTCCCTGCCCTCTGCCTTTTCCCCCCTCCTCATTAAGAAAATGAACATTTACAGCTTCAGACCCTGCAGCTATTAGTTATTTTTAATGAATAGCGCTGCCATTTCAAAGCTGAAACTGTCATATT
This sequence comes from Coluber constrictor foxii, assembly GCA_038048745.1. Lineage (NCBI taxonomy): Eukaryota > Metazoa > Chordata > Lepidosauria > Squamata > Colubridae > Coluber > Coluber constrictor. The sequence continues at coordinate 138,923 of JAWJVD010000103.1, read as the reverse complement.
GTACAACGGAGATATGCCAGGCTAGGAAAGAACTTCCAATTAAATTTGGGTTGAAGCGCACTTCAGCCGCCAATAATTGATTAGAATCGTTTTCCACGGGCCACAATCCGTTTTCCAACTAAGCAAACAACATAAAAACATGGAACCTTGCTTATTGACGGAAAGGGTCAGCTGGAAAATCAGTCAAAGACCAAGGTAAGCATGGGAAGGACTCGAGAGAAGGAGGTGAAAGATCTAAGGCAGGGGTGTTGAACTCAAGGCTTAGATCTGGCTTGCATGGCCAGCTTGGAAATAGCAAACGACTGGCCCGCGGTGCCTCTGGTAGCAAAAACGCAGCATGGAGGGCCTGAGTGTGGCCCTCCCCGGTGCCCCGTTTTGGGCCTGGACAGCTTCCTGCAGCACTCTCTCAGCCAAAACTAAAAGCAAAACAAAAGGAGAAATCTTTCCTCTTTTGCATTTGAGCAGGCAAGAAGGGGCAGGAAAGGAGAAAGGAGAAAGACAAAGAAAAAGAATAAAATATGGGAAGAGAACAAGGAAGGAAAAATAAGGAAAGAGGGGAAGGGAGAAGAAATTAGAACGAAGAGGGAAGGAGAAAGAAGAAAAGGAAGGAAGGAAGGAAAGAAAGAAGGGAGAGAAGGAGGAAGGAAGGAGATTATGAGAGTGAGGGAGGGTCTCAAGTCATGCCATATCACTTGGCCACCACAGGTTCCCCCCCTCCCCAACACAAGTCCCGTGTCACACCCAGTCAGATTATTCAAGAACTGGCAGAGACATGGTAATATGGTCAGCCAATGAATAGGCATAGCAACTAAGTCAGACAATTGAGAGCTGAGACAATCTGGAGCTAGGCCGTGTCTTAGTCTGCAGCTTCTGAGTCTGTGCAGAGAATTGAAACTGAAACTAAGCAGTCTGTGTGAACTTGTCTGCTCTGCTGAAATGAAACTAACTGTTCTCTCCTGCCTTGTGTTGTAACTGCTACTACATTGAAGAAGAATGTATATTGGTATTATTATGTCTGTAAAGAAGTTAATGAATGCAGATGAATCAGTTATCTGCGTGTGCTTCTGGATTTGATTTTTGCAACAAACTCTGATACACCCACCATCCATTGCTTCTTGTCTCACCTTGAGTTTCAGTCCAACAGATCCCGGACTGAGCAGATGGTTAACTTGGGCGTGCTCCAATGTCTCTTTCAATTCTGTGATTTTATCAATCCATTCCATCCAATCTTTTAAAGTTTACATGTGCTACACTGCATCCAATTCCTAATATTTCCAGTGAAAAGGCTCAAGAAACAGGAGATGCGCTTGGAAGATTCAATGCTTCTAATCCTCTTATGGCAAGGTGGCCTCCTATCTGCCTGTACATTATATTTTTTTGGACCAAAGCTTTGGGGCTTTGCTTGTTATTTACGTTTTTCTCTTGGGCTGTCAGTTGTAAATTCACTTTTGATGCTATCTCTATCTTGTTAGGTAAAATTCATTCTACATCTGTCATTTTTTCAATGACATCTTTTGAACAGAGTCGATCCATAAGAAGCAGAAATCACCGCTGACATTGTTGACATTGTGAGTAATATTTTCTTCACTCTTAGAACATTTTGTACCATCTTCTGTATCTCTTTCCTGCATCTAAGATCTGCAGTCCTTACTAGTGTCCAGTTTTTAAAATAATGGAATTCTTTTTTTTATATTATGCCTTGCAAAAATGTAATATAATAACAGGCTTCATTTCCTACGAGAAGCTGTTGAACTTTCATCCCAAAACCTTATTGTAAAAGTTTCAGCATTCCCATTTTACGTGGACACTTAGTCCATTTATAACTTTTTAGGATCAAAACGTTATTTAGTGTTTTGCTGTTTATTTCACATTCTTTATTGGGCAGGCGATTGTCCTTTAAAAGACTCAACCATGGTTGTCAGCAAGATGACCAATGCCATTGTTTTCTGGCACTCAAACCCATAAAAAACTATTGTCCTGTCGTCTCTTCATGAGGAACTGCCATCCGGACTACATGTAGGCAATCTCCCGTCTCTTCTTTATCCGATAGGTTACGAAGAACCAATTCACTCACCAGTTCCTTGGTCTTTGCCATAGTTGTTGGCTCTACTTTCCCAAAGCCATTTTAAGATCGCTATACCTCACCCAGAAGGTTTCAGTGTGACATTATTTCAGCCTTCTCAGCACATCCTTAATAGCCTTTATGCTGAGCTTTATACTATTTATAATTAAATTGCTTTTTTAAAAATGAAAACTGCTGCAGTTTAATCTAACAGAGACCTCAGAATACCCCATAGACCTCCCTTTGAATTTTTAACCAAGCTACTAGAGGTGGTGTAGTGGTTAGAGTGCAGTACTGCAGGCAACTTCTGCTGGCTGCCAGCAATTGGACAGTTCGAATCTCACCAGGTTCAGATTTGACTCAACCTTCCATCCTTTCAAAGTCGGTAAACTGAGGATCCAGATTGTTGGGGGCAAGAGGCTGTCCCTGTAAACCGCTTAGAAAGAGCCACAAAGCACTGTGAAGTGGTATATCAATCTAAATGCTATTGCTATTTTAGATTTGGCATCAATGTCCAAAATTCCTAGGAATAGTAAATTGTAATTCCAGCACATCTAGAGGGAAACAGATTTAGTGGTCAAGCCAATACATGAAAGAAGTTTGAGAGCTAGCCATGGTGGCTATAGTTGCATTGTCAAACACTAGGGGGCAGTAAAGACTCATCACTTTCTGTACCTCTCTGCTGCCATCTAATGGTCATCTCAAATTTTGCAGCTGAGATACGTTTGTCTTAAGATATGCAGGGCAGTTAAGAGTGGTTTTCCTTGGATGCTGAAAGAGAGAAGAACTTAAAGGACCTCTCATTAAGAAACAATTTCCCACTGAGAGTCGAGCAAGTCTGTCTCTGGATTGATTTAAAGCACTCCATCTACCGGTATCAAAGAGCTGCCATTCACTCTCACGGCATCCACCAAGATTGTTCAGCAGGGAAGCTGTTCTGAGACAGGGAAGGATTCCCTACATGAGCTCCTTCAGTGGGAGGTTTAAAAAGACCTTCCTGCCATGCAACTGAGGAAGAAGAGAGTGTGCTTGCTTGCAAAACAGGAAAAGATAAAAACTTACACCAGGAACTAGCAGGGTTTCTTGGTAAAACATGAAGCTGTTGGAAGATATGAAGTGCAGACCTTTTACGAGCAAAGAATTTTGTGTTTTTCACCGCACAAGGTATAATAAGGCCTTTGATAACCGGTGCTTGAAAGCAAGATGGCTTGCTGTGAACTTAGTTATCCTAGGGCGCTTCAAGACAGAGGTTTTCTGAATCTCTGAATCCTATCCAGCCCTGCGTGCATCGATTGGAAGAGATATCCATCTGGTTCACTTCCAAGCTGGGAGAAAGAAACAGGAAACCTGGAGGCTGATTGGAAAGATGATTGAATGATGAAGCAGAACCTACCCAACCCAGCCCAACCCAGCCCAACCCAACGCAACCCAGCCCAACCCAGCCCAACCCAGCCCAAGCCAGCACAACTCAGCACAATCTAGCACAACCCAGCACAACCCAGCACAACCCAGCACAACCCAGCACAACCCAGCACAACCCAACCCAACCCAACTCAGCCCAACCCAACCCAACCCAACCCAACCCAACCCAACCCAACCCAACCCAACCCAACCCAACCCAACCCAACCCAACCCAACCCAACCCAACCCAACCCAACCCAACCCAACCCAACCCAACCCAACACAACCCAACACAACACAACACAACACAACACAACACAACACAACACAACACAACATAACATAACATAACATAATATAATATAATATAATATAATATAATATAATATAATATAATATAATATAATATGTGTTACTACTAGGGGAGAGCTCTCCAATCTATCCTGTGAAGCCCTTCAGAGCTGCTAGTCCAAGGAACTAACGTTGGAAAATGTTTCTCGTACTAGGAGACCTCACCCCAACTACTACAGGACTTAATCTCAGCTTTCTTCAAGGTGATTGAAAGGACCTCGCAAATGATAAAAAAAAGTCTACTTGGCACCAAGTAATTCTGCGATATAAACAAAAGGGACAGAAGTGGCTCAGGAGTTTTATTGAACCGTACATTTGTTAAAAAAACACACACACAAACCCCCCCCACACATCTATATAATAGTAATGAAAGAAGCTGTCAACAAGATCAAAATCACAGCCCAAAGATACATTTTCTTGGGCTATTTTATTCCTCGACTGTAATCTGCAAACAGCGTTAAACCTTGATTTTTATAGCTTCTCTGCACATGTTGGTATTACAGAGTTCGGGAAGGAAAAATCAGTTCATTATCAAAGGAAAGGCTGGAGGCTGGTTTGTGATTCAGTGTCGGTGGTGGGGAAAAAAAAATGACTTTGCTTTTGCAAAGCTGGAGACACAGAAGAAACGAGGTTGTGGGGCTTTCTTTCCGAAATGAGAATTTCTTGTTCATTATTTGGAAAACAATGCAAACGCAAGTTAGACTTTTGGGGATTTTTTCCCCCTAAACAATAAACATGGATCCTGTCTCTTGTCATTGTTTCTCTGGAATGCAATCTGCCTTCAAAATTATGATTTATGATGTTTGTCCTACAACGTTTGGGGGAGAAAAAGGGTTTTTTTCTCAATGAAACACACCTAACTATCACTGAGTGTTGTATATTATGATTCTGGATGAATGTATTTTTCTTTATGAGAGCATATGCACCAAAGACAAATTCCTTGTGTGTTCAATCACATTTGGCCAATAAAGAATTCTATTCTGTTCTGTTCTGTTCTGTTCTGTTCTGTTCTGTTCTGTTCTGTTCTGTTCTATTCTGTTCTGTTTTACCCTACCCTACCCTACCCTACCCTACCCTACCCTACCCTACCCTACCCTACCCTACCCTACCCTACTTTATTCTATTCTATTCTATTCTATTCTATTCTATTCTATTCTATTCTATTCTATTCTATTCTATTCTATTCTATTCTATTCTATTCTATTCTATTCTATTCCATTCCATTCCATTCCATTCCATTCCATTCCATTCCATTCCATTCCATTCCATTCCACTCCACTCCACTCTACTCTACTCTACTCTACTCTTCATTACAATATCTATTCTGTCCCATCCCATCCCATCCCATCCCATCCCATCCCATCCCATCCCATCCCATCCCATCCCATCCCATATTTTCTATTCTATTCTATTCTATTCTATTCTATTCTATTCTATTCTATTCTATTCTATTCTATTCTATTCTATTCTATTCTATTCTATTCTATTCTATTCTATTCCATTCCATTCCATTCCATTCCATTCCATTCCATTCCATATTTTCTATTCTATTCTATTCTATTCTATTCTATTCTATTCTATTCTATTCTATTCTATTCTATTCTATTCTATTCTATTCTATTCTATTCTATTCTATTCTATTCTATTCAACAATCGTTCAGGTAGCCAAATGCTGAACATGAATAAATGAATTCCAAAGATAATTTTTTCCAAGAGGCAACTGGATTTTCTGGTTTTTCTTTGAAGACATTTTGCTTCTCCTCCGGGAAGCTTCTTCAGCTCTTGCATAGCTAAATGTCTGTGGCAATTCTCTATCATCCAGGTCATGGTTGTCCCAAAGGTGCTTTTTTTTCCCAAGAGACAACTGGACTTTCTGGTTTTTCTTTGAAGACGTTTCACTTCTCATCAGAGCTGAAGAAGCTCCTTGGATGAGAAGCAAAATATCTTCAAAGAAAAACCAAAAAGTCCAGTTGTCTCTTGGAAAAAAAAGCACCTTTGGCACTTTTTGCCACTTTGGCACCCGGAACATATTATCACCTCTGGTGGCCCTGTCCTAAGGCAAAAAAATATTGGGCTGAAATTAGAAATTGGATAGAAGAGGTACAATGTGGACTTGAAACCAGAGACGTTTTTACCGGGGATATTAGACGGAACCTACGGTAAAGAAATTAGATATTTGATTTTGCATATAATTACAGTGGCAAGGATAGTCTACGCACGGAAAAACGAAAAGGTACCAACAGAGGAAGAAACAATTAAGAAAATCCTGGACTGTGCGGAGATGGATAAATTAACAAAAGAAATAAAAGAAAAAGGAAGATACAGAATATTATCAAGTATGGACCAAGTGGTACGATTGGCTCGAGATTAGGGAAAGTAAAAGTGAATAAATGATGTGACAAATGTGTGAATTATTGTAAACAAAAAAAAACCAACAACAAGAAATAAAGGGGCGATAAAGATAATAAAGGGTGAGAAAAAAGGGGAATATGGAAAGTAGAAGGTAAGAGGAACGAAACTGATACGTAAAAAGAAACATATTGTGTGTTTGTGTTTTGTATGTTGTGTTGTGTTGTTGTTGTAAAATTAATTAAAAAATTAAAAAAAGAAAAAAAAAACCCCATGACCTAGATGATGGAGAATCTCCAGAGACAAATGAATGCAGACAAGAGCAACAAAGGTGATTAGGGGACTGGAGGCTAAAACATATGAAGAACGGTTGCAGGAACTGGGCATGGCTAGTCTGGTGAAGAGAAGGACCAGGGGAGACATATTCCAATATTTGAGGGGCTACCACAGAGAGGAGGGGGGTCAAACTATTTTCCAAAGCACCTGAAGGCCAGAGAAGGAATAATGGATGGAAACTGAACAAGGAGAGATTCAACCTGGAAATAAGGAGAAATTTCCTGACAGTGAGAACAATCAACCGATGGAACAGAAGTTGCCTTCGCAAGTTGTGGGAGCTTCATCACTGGAGGCTTTCAAGAAGAGACTGGACTGCCATCTGTCAGAAATGTGTAGGATCTCCTGCTTGGGTAGGGGGTTGGACTAGATGACCTCCAAGATCCCTTCCAACTGTTAATCTCTCTGATTGAGTTGTTTCTTTGCATCCAGAATTGCTCATTAAAATTTCCCATCGTCTGAGCCGATCATTCTTCTCTTCATCGTGGCCATCTGCTCCTTTTCCGTTCCAGCTCCCCAGACAATATCTCCTCAACATTTTCGGTTCCAGCGAGGTTTCCATCTTTCCGATGAAGGTCAAGTAACATCTATCAAAACTCTCGCTCTCTCGCTCTCTTTCCGTTGGGGGAGCATTTTCAAGCTTTGTTGCAGTGACAGCAGACGCTTAATAGACAGTTTCTCATCAAAAGTTGGCATGATTTCAGTCAGGGATGGGTAGCGTTATCCAAGCAACTTAATTTTTGGTCCAACCTCCTCAACCTGTCACTATACAGATTCTTGGCTGTTCCACAAAGACCGGAGTGTTGGGGAGGTTAGTGATGAATTCCTGGCAGCTTCAACAAAGCAGAAGTAGGTTGGTCATCTCTATTCCTCTCACTCTTCAACATCTGTAAGAGTTTAGAGCTACCAACGTCTGTTAGGATCCAAGGATTTAAGAAAGAAAATGATGAGGTTGACAGATGGAGCTATTCAGCCCGTAGGGGGTACCAATAAAGGAGAATATTTGTAGCTCAGGGTTGAAATGATGCTCTCCGAGGATGGTTGTTTTCTTGCTGATGTCTCATGACCCAACTAGGGAACATCATCAGTGCTAGTAACCAAGTGGCACTGATGATGTTCCCTAGTTGGCTCATGAAATGTCTGGAAGGAAACAACCAAGCTCAGAAAGGACCAAGGACCTCACGATGCTCCTCCTCCTCTTCTTTCTCTTCCTCTCCACAAATCCCATTCCCTTCTAGCACTGATGATGTTCCTTAGTTGGGTCATGAAACATCTGCGGGAAGCAGATGTTCAAGCTCAGAAAGAACCAAGGATCCTACAATCCCCCTCCTCCTCATAACCCCCCTTCCCTCCTAGATGGGTGTTTGGTAATGAAATGTCTGCCAAGCTCAGAGAGCACCAAGGACCCTCAATTCTGCCTTCTGTATTTCTCTGACCATGATGGTTTAATCAGAGATGACGGCTTGATTTTTCAGAGTTTCTGAAGAACTCTGATTTCCAGTTCACCATCACCCCATAATCTAAATCCAAATTCTATGCAACTATGTATTAGTCTACATTTTTAATTTCATGTGCAGAGTAACGTCAGGTGGGAAAGAGCTATCCCAGAGCTACAATTGCTAGAATGGCACTCAACCATGAACTAAAGGGCCACCATCAGTGAGCTCTTGGACAGCATTACTTGGTCTGTTGTGTGGATGTTTGGGTGGTTCAGGAGTGGGGAATTTGTGGTGGGTGGGGTGTGTTTGGGGATTGTTATGTGTGTTGGGCTTGGTCTTTGGGTATTAAGTGAATTTTGTTCTATGGGTATACTGTGTATACACGTACAATGACAATAAAGTTATAATAAAGAAAGACCAGAAACATGCGTGAAATTCCAGTTGAGTTGATTTGTTGCTCCTACTTAATGCACAAGAATCTAGCACTATGAATGATCAGGACTATATTTCAAGACTTAAAACCAGATGTGGGTTGCCCCCGGTTCGGACAAGTTCAAAGAACCGGTAGTAAAACCAGCGGGAGGCCCCGCCTATTGCCCCGGATGTCATCATCGGCGATCTGCAAGTGCACGATCCCTTTGTAAACTGATAGTAAATGTTAGAATGCTTTTGGGAATGTAAGACTCTAGGGCAATGATGGTGAATCTTTTTGGCACCGAGTGCTGAAAGCTGGCCAGCGCACATGCGCAGACCAGTTTTAGGCACTGCCGCATGTGTGAAGGACATGCACATGCTTTTTGGCATTGCCACACGCAAAGGGATTGCACTCCAGAAAAGCCAAACTTCTGGGCTCTGGCATGCATGCATACCTAACAATCAGCTGGCCGGCGTGCATGAGCACACCAGTTTTTGGCACTGCCACGTGTGCTAAAGACAGCTGATCATCATGGGCACATGTGTGCCAGAAACATGGAAGACAGGCAAGGCCACGCATGCCGGGTGACATGGATTTGCATGCCACTTTGGGCATGCATGCCATAGGTTCACCATCACGGCTGTAGGCTAATTTTTCTCTTGATTCCCACCTCCAGGCTTGGCCTCTCCTTCTCCTGTAAGTAATTTACAGTTAATCCCAAGAACACAGGTGACAGCTATGGAGCATATGATCAAATCACAATGTTCTCAGCCATATTGGCCAGCCGGAAGACAATACCTGAGCAGGTTCATTCTTACTGGGACTCGTCATAGTTAGATCTTTTTCTATGGGGTCCAACCCACTACTGAGAATTGCACTCAAGGGAAGTATCTACATTTTCAAGTTACCGGCAGATGATTGACTTGAGGGTCTTCTCAACAAGTAATGTCTGATTGGTCTGTAATTTCCTGGTTTCTTTCCCCTCCCCCAGCTTCTTTCTGAAGATAGGGGCATCGTTCCCCATCCTCCTGTCATCCAAGGATAAGAAATGGATGGATATTCTTTCAGGATATAAATCAAAGGGTTTTGTCAATTGGAACTCATTCAAGATAGAGATTCCTCATCCAAAATAGTATTCTACTCAAGGTGGAGTTAAGGTTTAGCCAACCCTTCACAACACTCTGATTGTGTGTATGACTATCATCTGTCTGTCTGTCTGTCTGTCTGTCTCTATCATCTATCATCTATCATCCAATCATCCATCCATCCATGATCCATCCGTCCATCCATCTTTGTCTGTCATGTCTATCATCTGTCTCTGTCTGTCCATCCATCCATCCATCCATCCATCCATCCATCCATCCATTTATCTATCTTCTATCATCCATCCATCCATTTATTGAATTTATTTATTTATTGAATTTATATTGCCACCTATTCGCACCTATTCACACATGGCGACTCAAGGCAGCTTACAGTATCTATCTATCTATCTATCTATCTATCTATCTATCTATCTATCTATCTATCTATCTATCTATCTATCTATCTATCTATCATCTATCTATCTATCTCTATCTATCTATCTATCTATCTATCTATCTATCTATCTATCTATCTATCTATCTATCTATCTATCTATCTATCTATCTATCTATCTATCTATCTATCTATCTATCTTCTATCCTATTATTTATCCTTCTGTTTGTTTACCTGTCTATCATCTGTCTCTGTCTGTCTGTCTATCTATCCTATCGTCTACCATCCACCCACCCATCCACCCACCCACCCATCCATCCATCCATCCATCCATCCATCCATCCATCCATCCATCCATCACTAGTCAGTCACTGTGAATGGTTAAGGTGAGGAACATAGAATAATAAGAGTTGGAAGGGACCTAGGAAGTCTTCCAGTTCAACCCTCTGCTTGAGCACCCATACCGTTTCAGATAAATGATTGTCCAACCTCTTTTTGAAAGCCTCCAGTGATGGGAGCAACCCGAACTTCTAAAGGAAAGTTGTTCCACTGATTGTCCTCACTGTTAGGAATTTTCTCCTTAGTTCTAGGTAGCTTCTCTCCTTGGTTAGCTTCCATCCATTGTTTCTCATCTTGCCTTCAGGTGCTTTGGAAAATAGGTTGACCCTCTCTTCTTTGGTGCAGCCCCTCAAATAATAAATAATGGAACACTGCTATCGTGTCTCCCCCAATCCTTCCTAATTTGAGTAGTTTCTTGATTTAAGTAACATCAAATCAGAATGCACAATTGGGGGAACAGTGGGCTATTTCTAAACGTGAGCTACCTTTTGTGAATGGCCCTGTAGGATGTGGTCGTTCATTGCGTGCCCTCTAAGAACGCAAGAGGTGAATTCATCTAAAGTTTGAAGCTATTATTTCTAAGATGGCTTTCCCGACGCTCGGTTTTCCTAGGCAAAAATAATTTTGTCTGCTGAGGCCAGTGAATCATGATATTCGAAACCCTCCGACACATAACCTTTATTAGTGCTTTATACAAAGTGACAACAGAATAAGTAATCCACATTTAGTTCGAAGCTCACCATGGACTTCAAAAACACAATGCACACTTGGCAAGGCAGTCTTTCTTACAACAAGCAATTGCTTAACTAACATTAACACGGATTCCTAAAAGATTCACGGCTTTCTCTGGCTCTCTCTTTTTTTTTCTTTTCCCGAACGTATCTTCTTTAAATATTTCCCTTGGAAAGAATATTTGATCTTCCAGGTTTTATTATATAAAAATAGAATATTTCTCTATGTACAAACAGTACATTATATGATATACAGAAAAGTTCAAAGAAAAAGGGATGAATGTGAGGGGACAACGAAGGGGGAACGTCAGGAAAATGGTTAAATACTTCCACATTTCATAAAAATTACATTAACAAGAGCTTTTCGTTTGCAAATATCAAACAGTACCAATGCAATTGGAAAAATTTTTCCCAACAACTTAATTTATACATCGTTGTCTATCTGTACAACACATACATGTTTATGCATGTAATCCCAGGTGTATGCATGTACAAATATACACAGACACATCATTTTTTTTTCCTCCATAGGTGATATGCATGTACAGTATATTTGTACATATACATGTTGTTGTATTTTAAGGCACGTTTTGCTTAAACTTATATACATCATCAAACTCAGTTAACAATATCTTGGGGAAGTTTGAACTTTTCTAGGTCCATTCGTAGATGGGGATGGAAAGAACGAAAGCAATGTTTATCAAAAGAGATATAAAAAGTCTTTTTTCCCCCCCTCTCCTGGAATTCTTGGGAGAGACGAAGTGAGTCACCAAGTGGTGGGAGAGACACTTTGCACATGCTCAAGAGTCACTGTCCTGCTGCAAAAGAGGAAGAGAACAAACATTCCCCACCAATGCAGCCTTTTGGAAATAGAAATTCAGGTCTGTTTCCTCAAAGTGGGCTAGTGGCCCAGAGTTCACGCTGATCAAGGGCTGGAGGAAATTCAAACTTTCTTGCTGGTCTCGGAAGGTGAACCTAAATAATGGTGAGAAGGAGATTCATACAAAGGTACCGAGATCTCCTGGAGGTCGGGCAATCTCCCTGGGTGAGGAGGAGACCTCAAAGTCACTGTCCTGTCGTAATCCCGGTGGAGAACCTTCTCGTAGACGCTCTGCAGCCCCACCGTCTTGGGCAGCTGGGCAGGATAAAAGTGGTCGCGATGGAGCGTGTCTCGGGGCAAAGAGGTGGTCCTGCAGAAGGTGGAGAGCTGGGTTTTGGGGTGCGGGGACGTGTGAGAGTTGGTCTGGGTGCAGGAGGGACTCCAACATCGGTCTGAATGGCCCAGGAGTTTGCATTCAGCGGTGCAAGCCCACAAACCTAGGGGAAAAAAGGCAAACGACAAAGTAGAGGTGTGAACACCAATGCAAGAGACCAAAAGGCCACGCGACACAAGGAACCATGTTAGGAATTGCAAGGAGAGGTCCTTGGGGCTCTCTGAGCTCTCTGGCAGACATTTCATGACCAAACTAGGTAACATCCTCAGGGCTAAAGGGAGGGGGGGGGTACGCAGAGAGGAGGAGGAAGAGGAGGAAGAGGACAGAGAGGAGGAGGAGGACTGTGAGATTCTTGGTGGTCTCTGATCTGGATTCTTTTCTTGCAGATGTTTCCTTACCCAACTAGGTAACATCATCAGTGCTAGAAGGAAGGGGGGTATACAGAGAGGAGGAGGACGACTATGGCGTTCTTGGTGCTCTCTGATGAAGTTACCTAGTTGGGTCATGAAACGTCTACAAGAAAACAAGCCAGCTCAGGGAGCCACAAGGACACCTCGTTCAACCCTGAACTATAAATACAGGTAGTCCTCGACTTACAGCAGTTCATTTAGTGGCCATTCAAAGTTACAACTGCACTGAAGACCATGACTTATGACCCTATTTTTAACAGTTGCAACCTTTGTAGCATCCCCATGGACATGTGATCAAACTTCAGGTGCTTGGCAACTGGCTCGTACTTATGACCGTTGCAGTGTCCCGGTGTGTGTGTGTGTGTGTGTGTGCACTGATTCGCTTAACGACTGTGGCAAGAAAGGTTCATAAAAGGGGGCAAAATTCACTTAGCAAATGTCTCCCTTTGCGATACAAATTTCGGGCTCCGTTGTGGTCGTACGACGACGTGTCTTCTCCTTGATTAATTCCAAGGAGGAAGAACGCTCCCACTTATATCTAATAGCAAATTTGTCCCGAATTCACACACACACACACACACACACCCACACACCCACACACATATCTGCAAAGCAAAATCAATTATATTCTGGCATTCTGGCATGAAGGAGCTGCCGTTTTGATTCAGAAGAAGATGGCTAGGAATCAGGGGTGGGTTCTAAATTTTTTTACTACTGGTTCTGTGGGTGTGGCTTATTTTGTGGGCGTGGCTTGATGGTCATGTGACAATTCTTTAGGATTTAGCAGAGGTAGTGGTCTACCAGGCTTTTAACTGCTTGCAGAGCTGTACCGGTCTACTCATTTGTTTTTGGAGGCACCGGTCTATTCATTTGTTTTTGGAGGCCCCGGTCTACCACCACACTGCCTTTTAACACTGATCAGCTGTAGGGCGGCCCTTTGAAGCCCCGCGGCAAGAGTTTAAACAGTTTTTTTTCATTCCGATCAGCTGGGACTCAGGAGGCAGCAATAGATTGGGGGTGGGCCAATTAAAAGGTAAGAATAACATGGGGGAGGGGGCAGGGCAGAGGACGGGAGGGCTCAGCTCCCAAACAAAGAGAACCGGTTCAGTGATGTCATATCATCACTGCTACCGGCTCAGCCGAACCGGGCCGAACCAGGAGGAACCTACCACTGCTAAGTATGGAGATGACACCATTCCTACTGGGTATCTGAGGTCCTCCTGCAGGCTTAATTTGGATGGATCTCAGTTGCCGGATATCCGGCAGGAATTAAGAAGTTGCTATTTTATTGCTAAAGCATAAAATAAGAGCAAAAATCTCAAGCAGGATCCAATAAAAGTGTAGCGGCTTAATTTTTATTCTGTTCAAAGTCCCTACATTTGTGTAGCTGGTAAGACACATATATACAGATTTGAGTAATTACAGTAGTGGCCAAAATTGTGGAAACCTTTTGGGAAAAGTGTATTTTTGAGGTTTGATGGCTAATAACACCACTTTTTTGGGGGACGGGGGAGTTTCAAGATAACCCTATTCCACTGCTGGAATGGGCTGGGAATAGCCCAGACCTTCGCCCAATTGAAAATCTATGGAGACAACTAAAGAAACTGGTTAGTCAGAAGCAACCCAGCAATAAAACCCAGTTAATAGAAATCATCATTCCATCTTGGTTTCACGTGATAACAGCTGCAGAACTCAAAGTCTTGGTTCACTCCATGGGAAGACGTTGTAAGGCCGTCATTCATGCTAAAGGCTACTCAACGAAGGATTAACTGACATGGGGATCATTTTTGTATCTCTCATTTTTTCTATGGGGATCATTTTTGTATATCTTGTTTTTTCTATGTGTTTCATTTTTTTCCCCTTTATACTGTAACTGCTATTCTAACAGCAAATCCTTCCTAAAAGTTATTGCATCACATTCTTGATTAAATTACTTTTCCATTGATATATAATTTTATGCTACTACTCAAAAATAAATAAATAATGGTATTATTAGCCAATTTTAGAAAATACACTTCTTTTCCCAAAAGGTTTTCACCATCTTGGCCGCTCCTGTAATGAATCTTCCTCAGTGGATACCATCAGCCCATTTTCAAATGAATTGACTGGTCTCAAAATTGCAAAGAACCATAGCTTTTGTCATGCCATTGCTGACAGTCCTTGACTTACAACCATTTGTTGAATGACTGTTTGAAGTTACAATGGCCCTGAAAAATTTATGATTTATGACCGTTTTTTACACCACCGTTGCAGTATTCCCACGGTCGTGTAATCAAAATTCAGACGTGGGCAACTGGCTCTTATTTATGATGGTTACAGTGTCCTGGGCTCATGCAGTTAGTCAGTTGGGAAGCTGGATTCGCTTAACAACCATGTGACTCACTTAGCAATGGCAGAGATTTGCTTAATAACTGTGGCAAGGAAGGTGGTAAAAATGAGACAAAGCTCACTTAATGACGGTCTCGCTTAGCAACGGAAATGTTGGCCTCAATTGTGATCGTACGTTAAGGACTTCCTATAGTGAGGACTTCAACCATCCATGGTTGAGGAGATGTATGATTACACAGGAAAATATCTGTAACATGATCAAAATTCTACCATCGTTTGGCTGCCATCTAGACAAGATTGCTAAATTCCCAGGAAACAATATTGACCAATTCTGGGTAATTAAATGGTTCTGTTCCTATAATTTGGGAGGAGGGAGAGAAGCAAGCATGTAGCCTAGAGTTGAGGGTGTAAATTTCCAAAATTGGTTTCTCAAAGTCAATCATCTACTTTCCCCCAAATCTACTGTCTTCAATGTATCATCATCATCATCGGCTTTTAATGGCTCCCATAATCCCTTGTGGGATGGAGTCCAGGCAACTGAATGGAGCTGAGTGTTTACTGGCCAGATGCCCTTCCTGTTGCCAATGAGGAGTTTTGTTCAGCAGATAATATTCTCATCGTGCCCAGAGAGAGAAATATCTGCCTCTACCTAGGATTGAACTAACAGCCTCCTGATTATGGGGCAAGAGCTCCACCTCAAGGCCACCGCCCCACTCCTACTGTCCTCAACATATATCTGCCTACAATTCTCATCGCTTCTAGGAACTCTTGACTGGGGAAACTAATCCAATGCAATTTTTAAAAAAATGTAAATAAGGTTAAAATAACTTAGCTTTTCACTTTGGGGCAGTGTTATGTATATCTCTGTGTTTGTCCCTTCTAAATTCCCCAAGGGAGGGAAAAATGAGCATGGATTGGAGTAACAATGGACATATAAAAGCTAAATGAACAGAATCAGGGAATAAAACAGAACTGTTTTGAAAACTGAGCAAATTATCTAGGGATATACTTCACAAGCAAGCTTCAACACACAACCACAATATCCATCACTAAGCCATGTGGGGCTGTTAAGTGTTAAGGACTTGGTTTTCCAAGCTGTTTTGTTGGTCATGTCTTTAAATGAATCAATTGGTCATTATGCAAATCCAACTTTCATCACTGACTTTGCTTGTCAGGAGCCTCCTGGGGAAGTAGCCATCAAAAGACCCCCGGATGCAGCAACTACATGATGGCTTCCGAGCAGCTGAATTTTGAGCCCGTAACCACGGAGACGGTCATCATTGCAATGTTGACGATTGCAATGTTGATGCTGGGATGGTCGTAAGTGCAAGGACCCCCTTTTTTCCCCAGCAATGTAACTGTGGATGACTATAAACCGAATGGTCATAAGTTGAGGGCTACTGGTGCACCTATGAAAACTCAGAATGAAATGGAATAATAGTTGCCTTCCTAGTTTTATTGTAAGACCCACGAAAAGTAGAAGTAGGCTACGCAAAGCAATGATAACTTGGTCAGGTGATCTTGTGACCTTCATCACATCTCCTTGGTCCACGCCCCTCGTTTCAGCTCGTACATCCCAACAGCAGCTTTCAGGGAAGTTATGAAGCAGAAGTGGACAATCTATGGCCCTTTAGCTGTGGTTGGGATTCCAGCTTTTGTCCAACTCAGTCTGCATTGCCACTGATCAAGGACACTACACCAAGTGAAATCCTGTAATGTCAGATAACCAGGTTCCTCCAAACTAGAGTTTCTCACTGTTGCAATTTTTAGACGTATGGGTCAATTCCCACCAAATGGTTATGCTCTGGGAGCAGAAGGCAACGCATCTGGAATGGCCAAGGTTGAGAGACACTGCTTCCAGTCTAATGCAGCGTTTCCTTCTCACTCTGTATGTTTCCAGTTGCAATTTCTCCCTTTTAGTTATGAAAAAACAAAACAAAAACCCTGGGTCTCTACTCTAAGGACACCTTCCATTTTCAACGGTCTAAGAATGCCTTCTGTTTTCAAGGGTGGCCAAACAGTAGAGAAATCAGCAATTGTAAAGAATCCATCTTTTAACCTGACTTGGAAACAAAACCATCTATGAACGAAAGCAAACGTTCGTGTCCCAAGATAAATGTCGCAAGATCCAATCTGGGTCAGTCAACAGGACCAGAGATTTAGTCTTCTGAGCTTTCGGATTTGTGCTGGAGCCCATCCTTGAGGGACAACCCAAGTTAGATCTTGCAAAACCATGTTTTTTACCAAAGCAAGCAAACAGCCTCATATCTCTACTCAAACGATGTATTTTACTAGAGCCAAGTAAACTGGGCTCACATCTCTACTCAAACCATGTATTTTACTAGTGCCAAGCAAGCCGGGCTCACATCTCTACTCAAACCGTATATTTTACTAGAGCCAAGTAAACTGGGCTCACTCATGTCTTTACTAAAACCATGTATTTTACTAGAGCCAAGTAAACTGGGCTCACATCTCTACTCAAACAGTATATTTTACTAGAGCCAAGCAAACAGGGCTCACATCTCTACTTAAACCGTATTTTTTACTAGAGTCAAGTAAATTGGGCTCATATCTTTACTAAAACCATGTATTTTACTAGAGCCAAGTAAACTGGGCTCACATCTCTACTCAAACAGTATATTTTACTAGAGCCAAGCAAACGGGGCTCACATGTCTACTCAACCGTGAAGATTTCTTGGTGACCTTTTACGAGTCACCATCTCTAAGCCTCAAAGGATTGTCGTGGGGAACGGAGCATCCTTCTCTCCCGAGCAGGATAACGCAATATTTAATTAAAGTGAATCTGTTCCAGTGGGGGAGGACGCATGCGGTATCTACTGCCCCATGGGTGCCTCGGGCCTCAAGAGATCTCGCTACCGGCTAGGAAGAACAGCAGAGGCCACAGCTCTGCATGTTCCTAGCTTCGAAAGAGCATTCCCCAAACAGATGATGGATATTTAGGTCATTA
This sequence comes from Coluber constrictor foxii, assembly GCA_038048745.1. Classification (NCBI taxonomy): domain Eukaryota; kingdom Metazoa; phylum Chordata; class Lepidosauria; order Squamata; family Colubridae; genus Coluber; species Coluber constrictor. Next base: position 121,104 of record JAWJVD010000103.1, on the reverse strand, counting down.
GAGGTGATTTGCAATGAATATCCCGCTTGGTTTTTAAGAAGGAACCCTTTGATCTCTCCATGACATGGTCGATCCGCTAAGGGGGGGGGGGGGAGTTGCGTTTGAAAGAAATCTTTACCGTTCTGCATGTGGGTGATGAGGTCCTTCTTAAGAGGGTCTCCACTGATGTCGGAGTCGCTGTCGTTGAAGTCACTGTCTCCTTTACCGCTGTCCTTCCCGCTGAATTTTTCTCCTTCCCTACCGGATAAAGTGTTGAAGGAGTGGCCCTTCCAAATGGGGACCGGGGCCGCTGGTTCTTTGCTGTAACTAGGGGTGGAAGTGTAAGACTGGAAGGAGGGAGATGGAGGGTTGGAGAAGAGACGACAGAAATAAAGAAAAGCACAGTTATTGTCAGAAGAAAGAACGTTAAAAATGGATAATATATTTAGTAAGGCTGTATTAATATGCTTCTTTCTCCTCTTTCCTCTCTCCTTTTCTACTTACTACTATAACTTTGTTGCTCGTATCTTTATGATCTGTATTGTTTTATTTAGTTTCCTAGCATGATTTATGTTGATTCTAGCACTCAGTGTTGTACCTTATGTTTTACAATGATTGTATTTTTATGATGACTATGATTTATCACTTATAGCTTTTATGCACACTGAGAGCTTATGCACCGAAGACAAATTCTGTGTGTCCCCAATCATGCTTGGCCAATAAAGAATTCTATGCCCTCACCTTCTTAAAATGGGCAGCCCGTGCATTTCATAAATAAAAAATAATTGAAAATAATAATAAAAAAACAAGCTAATCTATAGCCCCAAGCCCCTCCCCCCAATACAGGCAGTCCTTGACTTACAGCAATTCATTTAGCGACAATTTGGTGCTGATAAAAGGGACTTATGACCATTTTTCACACTTCTGACGAATGCAGCATCCCCAGAGACACGATACAAATTCAGACACTGGGCAAACTGGTTCACATTTATGACAGTCGCAGTGCTCTTGGTCCCCTTGTGACCTCACCACGGGAAAACCAGATTCATTTAACAACCATGTTACTAAATGAATGATTATGTGGATTCACTTAACAACGGTGACAAGAAGGGGCAAAAAAAATGAACTAATGTTTCACTTAGTGACGAAAATTTGGGGGCTCAATTGCGGTCGTAGGTCGAGGGTTACCTGTATGTGATTTTCAAACCCCTTGAAGCTACCTAACCCACCTGGATGGCTAACACCTCAAATTCTAAGCCACTTTACTTGCGTTCAATGAATTTCTCAACAGGCTGATGAGTAACTACGTTCCTGCTTTGTTATTAATTACTTCTTTGGCCTTCAGAGGTAAGTTAAGGTGCAACCAGCAAGGTAAGTTTCCTTCTCTCCACCCGGCAAGAGAAGGTGTAGAAGGTTACCTCTGCGTTGGCTCCTCGCAGTCGGCTCTGGCTGTCGTAGAGGCTGTTGGTTTCTCGGCTGTTCTCAGACGCTGGGATATCTTCACTGGCCGGAGAAGGCTCTGGACTAGCGAAAGAAGATTTGCTGGGGAAGGAATGGACGTCGAAGTGAGGACTGGAGGGATTGAGGGCACCGTCACTGGTGCTTCCCTCCTCGTGCCCCTTTTCCAGATGAGAAGTGTCGAGAGGTTCATCTAAGACCACCTTCTTCTCTTTCTTACGCCGATTGCATGTGGTGGCGATGGTGATGATGGCCACCAAGAGCAACGTACAACTTCCCGCCAGGATAATGATGACGATTAAAGGGACATCCCATTGCAAAGGTTGGTCATCCCAAGAGCTGGGCTTGGCCACGGACTCCTGGCCACTAGAGGGAGGCAGTGAGGCAGTCACCAGGAAATTGACCGCCACGGTGGTGGAGAGAGGTGGTAGCCCATTGTCAGCCACGGTGAGGAGCAAAGGGTAGACCTGGCCCAGCTGTTCTTCAGATAAGCTCCTCCGCAGCGTGACCTCCCCTGTTTTCTGGTTGATGGCAAAAAGATCCAGGGATCTTTCCTGTTGCTGGGGATCCTCTGAGAACGTGAAGCTCAGCTCTGAGCTGGTACCCTCGTCTGCATCTCTGGCTTTGATGTGGACAACCAGGGAGTCTCGGGAAGCTCTGCTGGAGACCCCAATCTCAAGAGACCCATTGGTGAGTGCAGGAGAAGAGATGACGGGAGCGTTATCATTTTGGTCCATCACCCGTACCTTGACCAAGGCCGTACTGGAGAGCGAAGGAGATCCTCCATCCGTAGCTTGGATGGCCACCTCCATCTCCTTCAGGATCTCATAATTGAAAGTCCGAAGGGCGTAGATAGCTCCTGTTCCCGGATCTACTGAAACGTAGGTAGAGATGGAGGCGCCCATGATTTGGTTGTCCAGCAGACGATAGGTCACCTTGCCGTTGGGTCCCAGGTCGGGGTCGGAGGCCACCACGGTGGTCAGGTAGGCCCCCGGGGGGTTGTTCTCGGGCAGGGCGACCTCGTAGCGCGCCTTGGCGAAGCGCGGGGCGTTGTCGTTCTCGTCGGCCACGCGGACGGTGAGCGAGCGGACGGTCTTGGCCGGGGGTGAGCCCAGGTCCTCGGCCACCAGGGTGAGGTTGTACTCGGCCACGCGCTCGCGGTCCAGGGGGCCGGTGGTCAGCACCAGGTAGCTGTCGGCGTCGTCGGCGCGCTGCAGGGCGAAGGGCTGGCGGGGCGCGGGCAGGAGGGCGCAGCGCACCTGGCCGTTGGCGCCCGCGTCGCTGTCCGAGGTGCTGACCAGCGCCACCAGGCTCTGGGCCGGCGCCGCCTCGCTGACCGCCGCCCAGCCGGGCTCCTCGGGGCCGCCCAGGGCGCTGATGGCCACGGCGGGCGCGTTGTCGTTGACGTCCAGCAGCCGGACCAGCACTTTGCAGGCGGCGGCCAGCGGGCTGGCGCCGCGGTCGCTGACCTGCACGTCGAGCTCGTAGGCGCGCTGGAGCTCGTAGTCGACGGGGGCGCGCAGGGCCAGGCGGCCCGAGAGCGGGTCGAGGCTGAAGAGGCGGCGGGCCTCGGCGGGCACCTGGCTGCCCCAGGCGTAGAGCAGCTGCCCGTTGGCGCCCTCGTCGGCGTCGGCCGCCTCCAGCTCCAGCAGCAGCGCGCCCGGCGGCGCGTCCTCGGGCAGCTCCAGGGTCAGGAGCGCGCCCCGGGGGAAGGCGGGCGCGTTGTCGTTGGCGTCCAGCACGCGCACGCTGAGCGTGGCCGTCCCCGAGCGCGCGGGGCTCCCGCCGTCCGCGGCCACCAGCTCCAGCCGGTAGCCGGCCTGCGCCTCCCGGTCCAGCTCGCGCAGCAGCACCAGCTCGGCGCAGCGGAGCCCGTCGGCGCGCCGCTGCGCCTCCAGGCCGAAGGGGCTGCCCGGCGAGAGGGCGAAGCTCTGCAGCCCGTTGGAGCCGGCGTCCGGGTCGTGCGCCAGGGGCAGCGGCAGGCGGGTGCCGGGCGCCGCGCTCTCCGACACCTCCAGGGCCACGGCGGGCTGCGGGAAGCGCGGCGCGTGGTCGTTCAGGTCCCGCACCTCCAGCTCCACGTGCACCAGGCGGAAGGGCGGCGAGGCTCCCCCGCCCGACGGGCCGCCCAGGCTCAGCACGTCGAAGGCCAGCAGGCAGGGCGACTCCGCCGGGCCGCACAGCTGCTCCCGGTCCAGCCGCTCCGGCCCCAGGCTCAGCTGCCCGTCCCGCTCCCGCACTCGCACCAGCGACCCGTTGCCCGGCGCCTTCACCAGCCGGAAACTTCGCTCCGCTCCAGCCGCTCCTTTCACGGGCAGTTCGTCGGCCAAGGTCCCGATCACCGTGCCGGGAGGCTCTTCTTCGTAGGTGTGGTAGCGAATCGTCTTGCCCACCGCCGAGGCGAGCAGCAGCAGCCAAGCCAGGCAGAGGATGCCCGTCGGGGGGCTTGGCACGGCCGGGAAGCCGCTGTCTTTGCGGGCGCCCATGCTTCGCTCGCTGCCAAGCGCAAAAAAAGAGAGAGAAAGAGAGAGAAGAAAAGCAGGCAGGCAGGCAAGAGGAGGGGGCGAGCCAGCCAAGCCCCCTTTCCCAGCTGTCCGATTGTCAATCCTCCCCGGAGCCGGTCAGCCGTGCGCCCCCGCCCCGCATCGAACCCGTGGCCAGGACCACTGGCTTCTTTCTCTCCGCGGGCACCTGCTCCGACTGCGCCCTGCCTCGCTTCTTTGGGCTACTAAAGAGGGACCCTCCCCACCTCCGCTCTTTAATAGGCGAGGGTATGCAAATGAACGTCGCCCGGCAGCCAATCGCGGCTCGGGTTTCCTCCCGGGACCCCCACCCCCGTCGAAATTTCTTTAGACCGGGAATAGCGCGAGCGATGGGGTAGAGAGACCCCCCCACACCCAACCGAGGGAGGGTCGGTTCTGCGTCCCCCGACTGGGAGGAAAAAACTCGACCCGGGAAAAACCACGGACTCCGGGGTCTGGGCTTTTGGGGTCCTCCTGCCCCTTCGGGGTGTCCCCTCTTGGCTCCAGCGGGACGTGGGGGGGGGGGTACTCCGGAGAGACCCTCTTGGCCGTCCGTCGGAGCCGGCTCAGCCTTCCTCTTTCGTTAAGCGGGCTGGAGTCTTCGGAGCGCGCCCTGGGTTTTAAGAGGGAGGGTCCCTCCCCCCCAGGGGAGGGGGGCTCTTGGACCCGGGTCCTTGCCCAACGCAATTGGGGGGGGGGGAGGGAGGAAAGGGGAGGGGGTCGTCCGTCCCCCAGTTGGCCAAGCAAGCACCCTGTCTCTATGTGAAGCGGGAAAAGAGAGGAAGGGGGCTGCTGGCAGGTGGAGGAGGGGGCGAAGGAAAAACGAAGGAGAAGCGAGCAGGGAGAGCGCGGAGTCCGCCTGTCGAAGACGCCCCCCGCCTCAAATCTGCCTTAATGCCCAGGGATGGGGGGGCGGAGGGGAACCCGCTCGGTTCCCTTCAAAAGCCCCCCTACCCACCCACCTCTACGCTCCTGCTTCTCGGTCCTTTGCTGCCCTGGCGGGGAGAAGAGGGGGGTGGGTGGGCTGGGGGCTGACCCTTTCCTCCGGGCTTGCGGGGAGGAGGGGATCTCGGGGAAGGGGGCTCCCTTTTGCCCCCCAATCTCGCCTTCCTCTAGGAAACCCGACCGGGTTTTTTGGGGGGAGAGGAGGAGAGACACTCCAAATCCAAGCCGGACCCTCAAACCTAGCCCCGATCGCACCTGGAAGATGTAGCGGCTCCGGTGTGCTGCAGGACGCGGGGAAGGAGCGAGCCGAGGCGGCCGGTTCCCGAGGCAGCTCTTCGCTTCCAACGCGGAGGGAGCAGAGCTGCGCGGAGAAGCGGCGAAGGGGGCGGGAAAGAGCCGCCTTCCTTCGCGCGCCTTGCCTCTAAGCCCACCCTGCTTGGACCCGCAGATGCCGGAGCGCCCCCCGCCTCCCCGCTCGCTCCCTGCCCGCGTTCAGACGAGACGCTCCGACACCGGTTTTGCCAAGAACTCCCCCTTTTTTCCCTCCGCGCCCCGAGATACATCGCAGCCTCTGGTCGGCAATGGGGCTAAGAGCAGGGAAATGGAACAGCCCCCCCTTGTCGCCCCCCCGTGCAAACCCCGAGATACAAGGAAGCGAGCTTGGGTGAGGGGCAGAAGTGCCAGTCGCTCTCTAGGGAATCCCGGGTTAAGCTGATTTAACCCCAGCGGGGTCTCTCTGGGGTCCCAGAGGTCATAATTCAGAATTAAATTGAATTAAATTTGGCAGGGGAGGGAAAGACGGGGAGAAGAGGGCCTCCCCTCTAGCCCTCCCTCCCCCGCCTCTCTTCTCATCTCCCTTTCTCCACTCCTCTCCTCTTCCCTCTCTTCCCCTCATCTCTTCTCTTTTCTCCTCTGCTTTCCTCTCCCCCTTCCCCTCCCTTACTCTTCTCCTTTCCCTCTCATCTTTCCCCTCCCCTCCCTACCTCTCCCCTCCCCTCCCTACCTCTCCCCTCTCTTTTCCTCTCCTCTCCCCTCCCCTCTCCTCTTATCTTCTCCTCTGCTCTCCCATCCTCTCCTGTCCTCACCTGTGTCTCTCTCCCTCTCCCCTCCTCTTCTTTACCTCTCTTCTCCTCTCCCTTCACCTCTCTCCCTTTCTCCACTCCTCTCCTCTCCTCTCCCCTCCTCTTCCCTCTCTTCCCCTCATCTCTTCTCTTTTCTCCTCTGCTTTCCTCTCCCCCTTCCCCTCCCTTACTCTTCTCCTTTCCCTCTCACCTTTCCCCTCCCCTCCCCTCCCCTCTCCTCTCATCTTCTCCTCTGCTCTCCCATCCTCTCCTGTCCTCACCTGTGTCTCTCTCCCTCTCCCTCTTCTCTCCTCTTCTTTACCTCTCTTCTCCTCTCCCTTCACCTCTCTCCCTTTCTCCACTCCTCTCCTCTCCCCTCGCCTTCTCCTCCTCTTCCCTCTCTTCCCCTCATCTCTTCTCTTTTCTCCTCTGCTTCCCTCTTCTCCTTCCCCCCTCTCTCTCTTCTCCCCTCCCTCATCTTTCCCCTCCCTCCCCCAACCTCTCCTCTCCCTTCCTCTTTCCTCTCCACTTGCCCTTTCCCTCCCTTCATCTCTACTCTCCCAGCTTCTCTGCTCTCCCCTCTCCCATCCTCTCCAACTTCCCTCCTCTTCTTTCCCGCTCCCCCTCCTCTCGCTGTCCCCTTCCCCTCTCCCCCTCCCCCTCCTCCACAGTTAATGTCCTTTCTCACAGTTCCCCAAAATAAGGGCCGGCATCGCCTGCCAAATGGCCAACTGACCGAAGCCATGAGTTTGCCATGATGCTGAAAGCCTCACCGACTGAGATTTCAGCAAAAACATGGTAGGGCTGTCTCTGTAGATTCCCCTCCCTCCTCCCCAACCCCCCTCCCCAACTTCCCTTTGGGGCGCTTCCTTAGTTAAAATTACGTGAAATAAGAAAAAACCGGAGGCATCAGAAATAGCCCCATGGAAGAAGAAAAGAAACGCAGCCAAGGCAGGAAATCTAGAGTGGAATAACCGAAACTGACTAGTTGCTGGCCAATCAGCTCTCTCTCTCTCCCATGTCAGGGGAAGCGAAAGTGATTGAAACTGACACGGACAGGGAAACTGGCAAAGAAGTCACAAGAGCCCCCTTCCAGACTCACCCTTAAGTTTTAGACATTACAAGGAGGAAAATAATAATAATAAAAAACCCTCAGCTGCCACTCGACTTATATTAATGGGCATTTTTTTTTCTCTTTTACCATTTTCCCTCTGTTTTATTGTTGCAAGTTGCCCAGGGCAGTGAGATGGGCAAAATAAAATAAAATAAAATAAAATAAAATAAAATAAAATAAAATAAAATAAAATAAAATAAAATAAAATAAAATAAAATAAAATAAAATAAAATAAAATAAAATAAAATAAAACAACAGTAACAGCAGCAGCAGCAGCAACAACAACAACAATAATATATCACACAGTCCTAAACACTTGGAAAGTGTTCGACTAGTGATTTGGGATATGAAATCCAGCATGGTCATCTCGTTTGCTGTGTATACTGTCATAATAATAAGAGCCTGGTGGCGCAGTGGACTAAGTGCTGTTAAAGTAGCACTTAGCTACCAGCTGCCTGCAATTACTGCGAGTTCGAATCTCACCAGGCTTAAGGTTGACTCAGCCTTCCATCCTGTGACAGATTGAGTTGTTTTAGTAAATTAAGTTTTGAACAAACTTTGTGTGTGCTGTGTTCTTTTGGGTCCGTAACTGGGGCAGAATAGGCCAGTTTAATTAGCTCTCCACCCAGGAACCCTCCGCTGAGGAAGGCAGGGTCGGTATCCTGCTGATACTTGTTGAATGAGAATGTGAGTGGGAAGATTTCACACCGAAACCAGAAGGGAAACAAAATGGCGTCTCCACGTTGAACGATCTGAACTTCTGCATCTTTGCTCTGAAAATCTCACTCTTCAAGAAAAGTTACGTCCATTTAAGGATTGCAGTCTGTGAAGCAAAATGAAAAAAAAAAAGTTCATCCTCATGTGTATTAGTACCGTTTTATAAAGCAAGACCACACCTGGAATGCTACAACCAATTTTGGTCACACTATAAAAAAAACTGTTGAAACTCTAGAAAGAGTGGAGAGAAGAGCAACAAAGATGATTAGGAGGCTGGAGGCTAAAACATATAAAAAACAGTTGCAGGAACTGGGTATGTCTAGTTTAATGAAGAGAAGGACCAGGGGAGACACGATAGCAGCGTTCCGATATCTCAGGGGCTGCCCCAAAGAAGAGGGAGTCAAGCTATTCTCCAAAGCACCAGAAGGCAGGACAAGAAGCAATGGATGGAAATTAATCAAGGAAAGAAGCAGCCTGGAATGAGGACAATTAACCAGCGGAACAGCCTGCAACCAGAAGTTCTGGTTGCTCCATCACTATAGGCTTTTAAGAAGAGTCTAGATAGTCACTTATCTGAAATGGTATAGGTTCTCCTGCTTGAGCAGGGGGCTGGACTAGAAGACCTCCAAGGTCCCTCCCAGCCAGAGATGGGTTTCACATAATTTTACTACTGGTTCGCACGCACCAAAAATGTGGGCCTACCTACAGGTTCGTCACTACCGGTTCGATCCAGCTGAATACCACCACTATTCCTAGCTCTATTTTGTTCTAATCTTCTACTCTTCAGTCTATGAGCCAATCTACTGGACGTCCCTTGTCGGTTTGTCTAAGCCAGGGGTCGGCAACCTTAAACACTCAAGGAGCCACAAAGGTCCTAACCGGAAGCCCCCGTTCAATTCTAGAGCCGACCGGAAGTCCGGTTCCTCCACCATAGAGTCTCCTCCTAGCGTGGCGTCCTTTTTCCTCTACCTGTCCTAACCGAAAGCCCTATCAATTGTGGAGACGATCGGCAACAGGGAGCCGCAGCAGAGGAATGAAAGAGCCACATGCGGCTCCAGAGCCACCGGTTGCTGACCCCTGGTCTAAGCAACCATCGTGGTTGTCTCTGGGTTTATTAGGAAGGAAGTCCCTTTGGTTTCAGTGGGATCTTCTCCAAAGTTACAGAAGCAGCGTTGATCCCCCTCGCTGGATGAGCAGATCTAGAGGTGATTAAATAAGCAATTACAATAAATTAATAGAAATACAATGCGGTGAGTTACAAGCAATTAAAATCTCCCAGGAACAGCAAGAGCCCGGAGGCTAAAATTGGTTTAGCGCTGAGGAAACCGGAGGCAACTCCATCCTAACACAGAATTGTATGCAGGTTAGTCCTTGTCTTACAATAGTTCGTTTAACGACCGATACCACGGCACCGAGAAAAGCGATTGATGGCCATTTTTCACACCTACGACATTTGTAGCATCCCCATGGTCGCCTGATTCAAATTCAGGCCCTCGGCCACTGATTCATACTTATGACCGTTGCTGTGTTATGTGATTCCTTTTTGCGACCTTCCGACAAGCAAGGCCAATGGGGAATTTCGCTTAACGACCGGGTAACTTACTTTTCCAACGGCAGCGGTTCACTTAACAACAGAGACAAGAAAGGTGTGTAAAATGGGGCGAAACTCACTCAACAAATGTCTCGCTCAACAACAGAAATGTCGGGCTCAATTGTGGTTGTCAGTGGAGGGGAACCTGCAGCCCCATCGAATCCGGAAGCCAACAGAGTTTCATCCAGCCAATTTGGGTCCTCAGAGCTGGCGGTGACACGCTACAGAAGAGGTCGCTCCAGATTGGCTGACTTGTTGGCCAATGAGGAAGAGGCTGATGATGTAATAAGGCTTTAACAGAATAACAGAGTTGGAAGGGAACTTAGAGGTCATTTAGTCCAACCCCCCCACCCAAACAGGAGACCCTACATCTTCCTTCCCTCCCTCTCTCCCTCCCTCCCTCCTTCCTTCCTTCCTTCCCTCCCTCCCTCTCTGTTTCCTCCCTCCCTCCCTGCCTGCCTGGCTCCCTTCTCCTCCCCTCCCTCCCTCCTTCTTTCCTTCCTTCCTTCCTTCCTTCCTTCCCTCCCTCCCTCTCTGCTCCCTCCCTCCCTCCCTCCCTGCCTCCCTTCCCCTCCCCTCCCCTCCCTCCCTCCTTTTCTTCCTTCCCTTTTTTCCCTTCCTCCCTTCCTGTTCCTTCCTTCCTTTCTTCCCTCCCTCCCTTCCCTCCCTCTCTGCTTCCTCCCTCCTTCCTTCTCTTCCCTCCTCCCTCTCTCTCTGCCTGCCTGCCTGCCTCCCTTCCCCTCCCCTCCCTCCCTCCTTTTCTTCCTTTCCTTTTTTCCCTCTCCCTCCCTCTCTGCTCCCTCCCTCCCTCCCTCCCTTCCCCTCCCCTCCCTCCTTTTCTTCCTTCCCTTTTTCCCTTCCTCCCTCCCTTTCCCTTCCTTCCTTCCTTTCTTCCCTCCCTCCCTCTCTGCTTCCTCCCTCCCTCCCTCCCTGCCTCCCTTCCCCTCCCTTCCCCTCCCCTCCATCCCTCCTTTTCTTCCTTCCCTTTTTCCCTCCCTCCCCTTTCCTTCCTTCCTTCCCTCCTCCCTCCCTTCCTTCCCTCCCTCTCTGCTTCCTCCCTCCCTCCTTCCTTCTTTCTTTTCCCTCCTCCCTCCCTGCCTCCCTCCCCTCCCTCCCTCCTTTTCTTCCTTCCCTCCTTTTTTCCCTCCCTCCCTCCCTCCCTTTTCCTTCCTTCCTTCCTTCCTTCCTTCCTTCCTTCCTTCCTTCCTTCCTTCCTTCCTTCCTTCCTTCCTTCCTTCCTTCCTTCCTTCCTTCTTTCTTTCTTTCTTTCTTTCCACAGAAGGTCAGATCCTTGCTTATCGCCAGTACAAAATTAAAAACAGCCTCCTGACTTTGGTGCCCTAATTAAATGTGGTTTTATTTCATCACATTGTTTGTGGTGTGGTGCATCAAAATCCAGACTTTGGGGGTGGAGATGGTGATGGTGGGTATTGGCTGTGTGACTGGGCTGGATCTTGAACGGTTTGGATGCCCGTAGGATGCCGCCTCCTCCTCCTCCTCCTCCGGCTGCCGCTTTTGAAAACGTTGGAAGCCTCTCTCCATGAAAACACAACCCACTGGTGAAAGAAGCAGAAATAGAATTTAGTTTTGCGTTTGCTTGGGCGAATGCCTAAAATTAGACCTCATTCCAAGACGCATTTAAGCATCAAAAGCTTCAGGAGGGATTTCTTCGCTTGTTAGGTGATCCTAAGTGAGTGACAGATCCTAAGAAACTGGCCGGAGAAGAAGGACAGCATCCTCCTCTCGTTTTCTGCCTTGAAGGAAATTTGTAGGATATATTTTTTTTAAAAAAATGCCAACTGCCCATTTCTGACGAGTGGAGAATGCCAGAAGAAGAGCTGTCATTGTACAGTTGTCAGTTGTCAGCTAAGCCCCTGCATTTTAATAATTTTTTAAAAAAGGGATCCTGAAAAGAAGCCAACAGATTCGTTCTGATCTTTGACACGCTAAGAAGCATCCTTAGGGATGGGACCTGTAGAGAAAGTGGTAAGACTATAACTCCACACCTGAGCCATCTGGTGACAGGATGAAGCTGGACACAGCCATTTCTCCTAGATCTCCTGACTTATAAGATCTCCTTATAACTTACAATATCGCCTGACTAGGAAGGGAGCTGGACTAGAAGACCTCAAAGATGAAGAGAAGGGCCAGGGGAGTTCCAATATTTGAGGGGCTGCCACTGAGAGGAGGGGGGTCAAGCTATCTTTCAAAGCCTCCGAAGGTCAGACAAGGAATAATGGATGGAAACTGATCAAGGAGAGATTCAACCTGAAATAAGGAGAAATTTTGTGACAAAGAGAACATCAACCCATGGAACGGAAGTTGCCTTCAGAAGTTGTGGGAGCTTCATCACTGGACGCTTTCAAGAAGAGACTGGACAGCCATCTGTTAGAAATGGGGTAGGGTCTCCTGCTTGGGTGGGGGGTTGGACTAGATGTAGCAGATCTAACAGATTGTTGGAAGGGACCTTATAGGTCATCTATTCCAACCCCCCACTCAAGCAGAAGACCCTACACCATTTCTGACAAATGGCAGTCCAGGATCTCTTCCAACTCTGTTACTCTACTCTACTCTACTCTACTCTACTCTACTCTACTCTACTCTACTCTACTCTACTCTACTCTACTCTACTCTACTCTACTCTACTCAACTCAACTCAACTCAACTCAACTCAACTCTATTCTACTCAACTCAACTCAACTCAACTCAACTCAACTCTACCCTACTTTACTCTACTCTACTCAGAACCTGTCCAGAAGGTGCTTTTTTTAAAGAGGGAACTGGACTTCCTTGTTTTTCTCTGAAGATGTTTCACTTTTCATCCAAGAAGCTGCTTCTGCTCTGAGAGGTGAAGAAACGTCTTCGAGGAGAAGCGAAACATCTTCAAAGAAAAACCAAGAAAGTCCAGTTGCCTCTTGAAAAAGCACCTTTGGGACAACCATGACCTGGAGAACTGAGAATCTCAGTAGACACTTAGATAGGCATAGAAAGAACGGTTGCAGGAATTGTGTAGGTCTAGTCTGATGAAGAGAAAAACTAGGGGTGACATGATAGCAGTCTTCCAATATTTGAGGGGCTGCCACAAAGAAGAGGGGCTCAACCTATTGTCCAAAGCACCAGAAGGCAGGAGAAGAAACAATAGATGGAAACTCATCAAGGAGAGAAGCAACGTAGAATTAAGGAGAAATTTCCTAACAGTGAGGACAATTAACCAGTGGAACAACTGGCCTCCAGAAGTTCTGAATGCTTCATCACTGGAGGTTTTCAAGAAGAAACTGGACAGCTTTTTGTCTGAAATGGTATAGGGTCTCCTGCTTGAGCAGGGGTTGGACTAGAAGACCTCCAAGGTCCCTTCCAACTCGGTTATTCTGTATTCTATAAGGTCCCTTCAGTTCTTATGATTTTAACACTATTCGGTTAGAATTCATTCCTTGCCTGGTGTGAGTCACACAAGGGGAAAACGTTGGCCTGATGACATGTGGCTGCATCGGATGCCACCGAGATGGAACATGGGTAAGAATGTGGGGGATCCACCCAGAGGTGGCTTTCTTATGGGTCTGAGAGATGGAGAGCACTTCAATTCACCCCCCTGGGAAATCTTGCAAACAAAACTTTGCTCCTTCCCTTCAGTTATTTTGAACGACAGTCCCAATCTAGCACCTCCATTGGGGATTTCCTGGTGGTCTCCCATCCCATTCTTAACCAAGTTTTTCCTGGAAGGAGATGCACGCCGGGGAAAAACAGCCTTGCTGCCTTTATGTCTGTCTTCTCTGGCATCTAGCAGCCCCGCCGAGGGGGCACGGAGGGGTCCTGATAGTTGCACGCGAGAGGGGGCCGGGCTACAAGGACACCGCAGGGGATTTATTTGAGGAGGGGGCTAGAAGAGAGAGAGAGACGGCTGTGTTAAGAAATCTCCCCCCCTCCACCCAACCTCTCCCCCCCATTGGTCTCTATGCCTTGTACAGGCACGCGAGCTCAGGTGCCTGGCGATGGCTAGAAGCGCCCCCCTCCCCCGCCATCCCAATTGGGGAAGGGGCGCTTAGAAGCTTAGAAGCCCCCCGGTGGGATGGAATGAGGGGGGGGGACACAGCCGCTTCCCTTCCAGATGATGGAAATCGGATTTAAGTAAAAGCCACAAAGGGAAGCCGAGGGGCCAGGGGTCCCACAAAGCGAGATCCCCTCTTGCAAATACCCCCCTCCTCACTCCCGCCAAGCCTGTCCACAAAGGCACCCCCCGGGGAGGGGGGCTTTGTTCGCTTCCAGAAAGCCCTAGCCCCCCACCCACCAACTCCCTCCCACCCCAGCTTAAGCAACCGGCCGGCAGGAGAACAAACGGCGACTTTGCGCAGCGCGACCCCCCTCCTTCCCCAGCCGGGCCACCCACTCCCCCCCTCCGCCCTCCCCCAGTCGGGTCCTTAATGCGGTCTTTGTGGACCCACACTCGCGTGCAGACCCCCCCCCCCCCGACTTCCCTGCAAAATTGACACGGGCGTCACATGACGGATTAAAGGATTTCAAGTAGACCCCCCCCCCTCTCCTCTTCTCCCTCTTCTCCGCCTGCAGCCCCCCCCCCCGCCCGGAGAGGCTTTGGGAAGGAGGGCGCACAATGGGCCTGTTTGGAGGGCTGCCCCCCCTTGGCCGTCTCCTCCTCCCCACCCACCCCCAGCCCCAAATTCTCAGGGCTGGCTAATAGGATTAGTGCTTCCATTTCAAGTTTGCTCCCGCATGTAATTTCTTTTTAATTAGGATTAGGTGGCAGGGAAAGGCAAGCGAGGGTCTGGGAGGGGGGGAGTTGGGGGGGAGAGCAGACCCCTCCCCATTTTAGAAGAAAAGACTTTCTCTCTCTCTCTCTTTCTCTCTCTTTCTCTCTCACCAAGACCCCGATGGAGTATTTTCGCTTCAGTTGCCTTTGTTTATGTATATAGGGTTTATATACCGCCCTACTCCCGAAGGACCCAGGGCGGTGAACAGCCACAAAGTAAAACACATATAGACAAAATTTAAAAGCAGAATAAAACCGAATTAAACCATTTGGTCCTAGACAAATGTAAAACACCCCAGTAATTTAAAAACAAATTAAAATTTACATTTTAAAAAAGAAAAAAGAAAAAAGAGAAAAGATTAGGCCAGGCCAGCTTGATGAAATAAAAAGGTCTTGAGAGCGTGGGGGAAGGTGTGCAGATCCGGGATCCTCTGTATCTCCGGGGGAGAGTTTGTTCCAGATGGTAGGTGCCCCCACAGAGAAGGCCCACCCCCTAGGGGCCGCTAGTCGACACTGTTTGGCCGATGGCACCCAGAGGACCCCCTCTCTATGAGAGCGTACCGGCCGGTGGGAGGTTATTGGTGGTAGCACGATCCCGTGGTAACCAGGTCCTAAGCCATGGAGCGCTCTAAAGGTGGTAACTAAAACCTTGAAACGCACCCGGAAGACCACCGGGAGCCAGTGGGGCTCGTGCAGGAGAGGTGTTACATGGGAGCGCCATGTCGCTCCCATCACCACCCGCGCGGCCGCACTCTGCGCCAGTTGGAGCCTCCAGGTGCTCCTCAAGGGGAGCCCCATGTAGAGAGCATTGCAGTAGTCCAGGCGGGAAGTGACGAGGGCATGAGTGACTGTGTGTAAGGAATCCCGATCCAGAAAGGGACGCAACTGGCAAATCAGGCAAACCTAATGAAAAATCCTCCTGGTCACGGCCGTCAAATGCTCATCTAAAGACAGCCCTGAATCCAGGAGGATGCCCAAGTTGCGAGCCCTCTCCGTGGGGGCCTGCCTTTGCCTGCCTGTCACCCTCGGCTGCGGTCTTTCCTCCCAGATCCTTTCTCTGAATTAATTTTTTTAATTTTTTTTTTAAAAAAAAAATTCCAGAAAAGAATTTTCTGGACAACTGGAAAATTTTCTTAATTTTTTCTTGAATTTTCTTAAACAACTGGATTTGCTGGTTCTTCTTTGAAGGCGTTTGGCTTCTCATCCCAGAACTGAAGAAGCTCCTTGGGTGAGAAGGGAAACCTCTTCAAGGAAAAAAAAAATCAAGGAAGTCCAGTTGCCTCGTGAAAAAAAAAAGCATCTTTGGGACCACTGTCTGTCTAGGTGGCTCAGTGGCTAACAGACTGAGCTTGTCGGTCAGAAATGTCGGCAGTTCGAAGGTTCGAATTCCTGGGGGGTTGGACTAGATGACCTCCAAGGTCCCTTCTGACTCTGTTACTTGTTACTGTGTGAAAACGGTGACCTGGAGGATGGAGACTCTCCATAGAGATTCCTTTGAAAATGTTTTGCTTCTCATCCAAGTAGCTTCTTCAGTTCTGAAGAAGAGGAACTGAAGAAGCTTCTTGGATGAAAAGCAAAAAGTCTTCAGAGAAAAACCCAGAAAGTGCAGTTGCGTCTTGAAAAAAAGCATTTTTTTTCAGGCGGGCTCTGTGGGCCAGCCGTTCAAACAGGAGAAATGAAGAAATTAAAAATAAACCCAAACCCCTGAAGTTAGCAAAAGAGAGCCTCCTTAGCACAGTTTTATTGCGTTTATTATTAGCATTGGTTTCTATCCCACCGTCATTGATTTTACAAATAACTCAAGGTGGTGAACCTATCGATACATTTCCCTCCTTCTCTTTTCCCCACAACAACAACCTTGTGAGGTGGGTTGGAGAGAGAGAGAGAGAGAGAGAGAGAGAGAGAGAGAGAGAGAGAGAGAGAGAGAGAGAGAGAGAGATTGACTGAAAATTATCCAGCTGGTTTTCATATCTAAGGCAAGACTACAACTCCCAGGCTCCTGGTGATTGGCCCAGTGTCACCCAGCCAGCTTTCATGCCTAAAGTGGGGACTAGAATTCCCAGTTTCCTGGTGATTGGCCCAAAGTCATCCAACTGACTTTCATATCTAAGGCAGGACTAGAACTCCCAGGCTCCTGGTGATTGGCCCAGTGTCACCCAGCCAGCTTTCATGCCTAAAGTGGGGACTAGAATTCCCAGTTTCCTGGTGATTGGCCCAAAGTCATCCAACTGACTTTCATATCTAAGGCAGGACTAGAACTCCCAGGCTCCTGGTGATTGGCCCAGTGTCACCCAGCCAGCTTTCATGCCTAAAGTGGGGACTAGAATTCCCAGTTTCCTGGTGATTGGCCCAAAGTCACCCAACTGGCTTTCATATCTAAGGCAGGACTAGAACTCCCAGGCTCCTGGTGATTGGCCTAGGGTCACCCAGCCAGCTTTCATGCCTAAAGCGGGACTAGAATTTACAATCTCCTGGTAATTGGCCCAAGGTCATCCAGTTGGTTTTCATGGCTAAGGTGGGACTAGAATTCCCAGTCTCCTGGTGATTGGCCCAAAGTCACCTAGCTGGCTTTCATGCTACGGTGGGACTAGAACTCCCAGTCTCCTGCTGATTGGCCCAAAACGACTCAGCTATCTTTCGTACCTATGGTGGAACTAGAACTCCCAGTCTCCTGGCAATTGATCCAAAATCACCCAGCTGGCTTTCATGCCTAAGGCAGGGACTAGAACTCACCTTCTCCTGCTTTCTAGCCTGGTGCCTTAACCACTAGCCTAAACCGGCTCTCTAGCTGAGGTGGCAGCTTCGATTTCCCGGCTCGATCAATCTCCCGGCCTTTCCTAGTGGCCTCCTATCCTACCTAACTCCACCCTTGCCAGGAACTGCTGAGATTGAAAGTCAAGTCTTGGCCGGGGCGCCAGTTCCTCCTGAGTCGCGGGCTGTTCCGTGCCCAGAAGCACACAAAATGTGTGTATACAACACCGGATTTCCACAGTTTAGCAGCTTCATGACAAACAGACCGGAAAAGCAAATGAGGCGGCTTATTTGGGGAGATGACAGCAACGAGTTATCAGCTACTTTATGGTTGATGCGGTTTTCCTCCTTGGAGGAAGCCGCCCGAATTTTCTGCTTCAGGCTTCCAAATCATTTTGTTTTCGTGGGCTGTGGGTTGCTCCGGGGTGCCCCAAGGGGTTGACTTGTTTTCTCTCTCTCTCCCCCCTCCCACCCCCGGGTATCTGAGTACAGATCATCCTCAACTTACGATAGTTCATTTAGTGACCGTTCGGCACTGGAGGGGGAAAAAAAAAGAGGAACTTCTGGCTATTTTTCACACTTTCAAACTAAAATGATTGTTTTTAATATTGGATTTTATTGGGTTATGTTTTTGGAGTGTGATTTCCCTCCTGGCATCAGAATTTGTTTTTTTTGGGGGGGGGGGTTGTTCTCTTCTTCTTCCTCTCCTCTTCCTCCTCTTCTTCTTCTTCTTCCTCCTCTTCTTCTTCCTCTTCCTCTTCTTCCTCCTCCTGCTATTCCTCCTCCTCCTCCTCCTCCTCCTCCTCCTCCTCCTCCTCCTCCTCCTCCTCCTCTTCCTCTTTCTCCGCTTCCTCCTCTTCCTTCTCTTCCTCTGCCTCTTCCTCCTCTTCGTCCTCTTCTTCCTCCTCCTCTTCCTCTTCCTCCTCTTCTTCTTCTTCCTTTTTCTCCTCCTGCTATTCCTCCTCCTCCCCCTCCCCCTCTTCCTCCTTTCTCCTTCTCCTCCTATTCTTCTTCCTCCTCTCCTCCTATTCCTCCTCCTCCTCTTCTTCCTCTTCCTCCTCCTGCTATTCCTCCTCCTCCCTTCCTCCTCCTCTGCCTCTCTGCCTTTTCCTTTTCTTTCTCCTCCTCCTCTTCCTCCTCCAATTTCTCTTCCTCTTCCTCCTCATCTTCTTCCTCTTCTTCCTCCTGCTCCCCTTCCTCTTCCTCCTCCTGCTATTCCTCCTCCTTTTCCTTCCCTCCTCCTCCTCCTCCTCCTCTTCAACATCTTCTTCTTCTTTCTCCTCCTTTTCCGCTTCTTCTTTCTCTTCCTCTTCCTCCTCCTGCTCTTCTCCTCCTCCTCCTTCTCTCTCTCTCTCCCTCCCCCTCTTTTGGAATCCATTCAAGCACAGATGGGGCCACTGGAAGAGACTTCTGCAGATTCCCGCTGCTCCTGTGGGATTTTCCTTTCTTCTCCACACACTGTTGTTGTTTAAATACAGTGGGCCGCGTGAACTGAAGCGGCCATCACCCTTGCCCGTCCCCCCCTCCCCTCCCCTCCCCTCCCCTCCCCTCTCCTCCCCGGAATTCAGGCTCCGTTGGCTTGTATGAGTTCAAGACTGAGCTGTTTGACGATGTAGGAGATTGATGGGAAGGTAATAGACTTGGGCTTCCATCCAGCTAAATTAATCAGAGCTAATTTCAGCCTCATTGATTGCAGTGAGAGTTTAACGGGGGGGGGGGGGGGAGAAGAGAAAGGGGGGGCCTCAGGAGAGGCTCTGTGCCCCTCCCTGATCAAGAGAGAACCTGGAACTGGTTATAGTTTAATCACAGAACATAGCATTAAAAGGGACCTTGGAGGTCCTCTAGTCCAAAGACTTCCCCCTCCCCCCAGTTCAACTCTGACCAATACCAATATTGCTTTCTATGGGGACAGAAGATTCGTCCAAAGAGATAATTCTAAAAAGGAAACAGTCCTTGGAGCAAAGTAAAATAGGAATAGGAATAGGAATAGAATGGAATAGAGATAGAATAGAATTTATTTTATTTTATTTATTTATTTATTTTTGTTTTATTGAGATTTATATGTCACCCTTCTCCCGAAGGACTCAGGGAGGCTTACAAGATAAAAATTCAACAATATGAATTAAGTATAAATTAAAATAAATAGAATAGAATAGAAATAGAACAGAAATAGAATTAATAGAGTAGAATAGAAATAGAAATAGAAATAGAAAGAATAGAATAATAGAAATAGAATAGAATAATAGAAATAGAATAGAATAAATAGAATAGAAATAGAATAGAAATAGAAATAGAATAGAATAGAATAGAGAAGAAATAGAAATAGAAATAGAAATAGAATAGAATAATAGAAATAGAATAGAATAATAGAAATAGAATAGAAATAGAAATAGAAATAGAATAGAATAGAATAGAATAGAATAGAATAGAATAGAATAAATAGAGTAGAAATAGAAATAGAAATAGAAATAGAAATAGAAATAGAAATAGAGTAGAGTAGAGTAGAGTAGAGTAGAGTAGAGTAGAGTAGAGTAGAGTAGAGTAGAGTAGAGTAGAGTAGAGTAGAATAGAATAGAATAGAATAGAATAGAATAGAATAGAATAGAATAGAATAGAATAAACTGAAACTGAGCCTGGTAGTTTAGCAGACTAAAAGCATTGTGATTAACACCAACTGCCTGCAATTACTGCAAGTTTGAATCTCCCCAGGCTCAAGATTGACTCAGCCTTCCATTCTTTCTAAGGTAAGTAAAATGAGGACCCAGTTTGTGGGGGCAATAAGTTGACTTCGTATAAATATACAAAAGTATGAAGGCTATTGCTTAACGCACTGTAAGCCGCCCTGAGTCTCCGGAGAAAGGCGGCATATAAATCGAATAAATAAATAAATAAATAAATAAATAAATAAATAAATAAATTTTCCTCCTGGCATCAGGATAATTTTTGAGCGGCTTTTGTTCTCCCCAGCTTCTAAGATATGTGCTATAACCTCCTTCTGTTCAGTTGCTATTTAGTGATGATCTGTTCTAATATATCATTTGGATTGTGTGGTATGGATTTTACTGTTGTTTGCATTTTGTCCGGTATAAGGCTGGGAGCTATTTGGCTGAAAGTTAGGAATAAAACTACCCACACAAGCACATTTTTACTCTTTTCTTCACTTCCCCCAACGACGAGGAATGTGCTCTTACTTCAACAAAGAACATCTGTTTTTTGGCTTGGTTGACTTCCAACTGAATTCTACTCGGAATAACAGGAGTTGGGAGAGACCTTGGATGTCTTCTAGTCCAACCCCCTTTTCAGGCAGGAAACCTTCTACCAGGGGTCTCCAACCTTGGCAACTTTAAGACTTGTGGACTTCAAGTCCTAGAGTTCCTCAGCCAGCTTTGCTGGCTGAGGAACTCTAGGAGTTGAAGTCCACAAGTCTTAAAGTTGCCAAGGTTGGAGACTCCTGCTCTATATCATATTGGAAAAAGGCTTGTCCAATCTCTACAGAAAAAACTCCACTGATGGAGCTCCCACAACGTCTGGTGGCAACTTGTTCCACTGGTTGATTGTCCTCACTTAGAAAGTTTCTCCTTAATTCCAGGTTGCTTCTCTCCTTGATGAGTCTCCATCCATTTCTTCTTATCCTCCCTTCAGGTGCTTTGGAGAATAGCTTGATTCCCTCTTCTTACTGACAACCCCTCAAAATACTGGAAGACTGCTCTCATGTCACCCCTAGTCCTTCTTTTCCTTAAACTAGACCTACCCAATTCCGGCAACCGTCCTTCATATGTTTTAGCCTCCAGTCCACATTAAATCAATGGAGTTGATTACAAAAAGAAATGAGAGAGAAAACAGCTTGCTTTTCCATTTTTTTTCCCTATAACTTGAGCTGGAAGGTGAAATTGACAGGACTTTGGTCAATTTCCTCTGGTTTTTTTTTTTTTTTTTAAAATGGTCCTGGGTTTTCTGGCTTCACAATTCTATCAGCGACCTTGTCAAAAAAAGAAAAGAAGAATAGAAAGCCCAGCTTTTCAAACTTCCATTGGTGAATTTGTGGAAGGGATGGAAGGAGAGAGGAAAAAAGAAAGAGAGAAAGAAAGAAGGAAGGAAGGAAGAAAGAAAGAAAGGAAAGAACATCCTGTCATTCATTAGAATGGTGGTGGTGATGTTATCCATTAATTATAATGGTTTAACTACATCAGTTCACTGGTAAGATAGATTCATTGGTCATGATAGGCAATCTAAAATGAAGAACCAAGTGAACAGAGGAGTGAGCCTTCTTTCTTTCTTTCTTTCTTTCTTTCTTTCTTTCTTTCTTTCTTTCTTTCTTTCTTTCTTTCTTTCTTTCTTTCTTTCTTTCTTCCTTCCTTCCTTCCTTCCTTCCTTCCTTCCTTCCCTTCCCTTCCCTTCCCTTCCCTTCCCTTCCCTTCCCTTCCCTTCCCTTCCCTTCCCTTCCCTTCCCTTCCCTTCCCTTCCCTTCCCAGGGTGGGTTCTACTTACCTTTACTACCAGTTTGCAACAGGAGTGCTTCTGCGCATGCACAGATCATAACTTATGACGTCCGGGTTGGTGGTCAGAGCCTCCTACTGCTTTTACTACCGGTTCTCAAGAACCAGACAGAACTGGAAGCAACCCACCACTCCTTCCTTCCTTCCTTCCTTCCTTCCTTCCTTCCTTCCTTCCTTCCTTCCTTCCTTCCTTCCTTCCTTCCTTCCTTCCTTCCTGTTTCATGACTTTCTATCAGTTGTGATCCTTCCTTCCTTCCTTCCTTCCTTCCTTCCTTCCTTCCCTCCCTCCCTCCCTCCCTCCCTCCCTCCCTCCCTCTTTCATGACTTTCTCTCTCTCAGTGGTATTCCTTCCTTCCTTCCTTCCTTCCTTCCTTCCTTCCTTCCTTCCTTCCTTCCCTCCCTCCCTCCCTCCCTCCCTCCCTCCCTCCCTCCCTCTTTCATGACTTTCTCTCTCTCAGTGGTATTCCTTCCTTCCTTCCTTCCTTCCTTCCTTCCTTCCTTCCTTCCTTCCTTCCTTCCTTCCTTCCTTCCTTCCTTCCTTCCTTCTCCTTTCTCCTTCAAATGATGATACAGGGATACGGTCATGGATTTTTGCAGGGGGAAGAGAAAATGAATTAGGTATTTCCTTATCAGATACTTTCCCAAAGCAGTGATTCTGTGTGATGTAGGTCTCCATTCGATCTTGTGAAGAATATCTGTTTTATTTGTTTATCGAACTTGTATCCTGCCCATCTCTCCAAAGGCGACTCTAGCATCTATGACCCAGAAGTGAAAGAACCTTGGGTAGGTTAGTCTATCAGTTCCTCATTTTCAATGACCTCGATTGATGGAGCACCCACAACTTCTGAAAGCAAGCTGTTCTGTTTGTCAGGAAATTTCTCCTTAGTTCTAGATTGCTTCTCTCCTTGGTTAGCTTCCACCCATCGCTTCTTGTCCTGACTTCAGATGCTTTGGAGAATAGGTTGACCCTCTCTTCTTCAGGGCAGCCCCTCAAATATTGGAAAACTGCTCTCAGGTCCAATAAAGGAAGTTCACTTTCAGTGGTTGATCTCATTGGGAGGAGACCTCAGCCCAATCTACCATAGTCTGCAAAAGTGCATGATTTAATATATTTAAAGGAAGAAGATATTGTTCAGTTATGAATGCATGATTGGGTAGACTGGTGCGCAAATTGGAAACATGGATCAATTTTATATTTTTATCTGGGGCCACCGTGGCTCATTTCAAATTCATGTAATAAAATTACAGGATGAATGAAACGAAAGCCAGGCTGTCCCTTAGACTGGGAAAATGTAGGTTGTGAGTTTATCATCAACATTTATTTTTCAGCGTCGTTCCTTACTGGTATAACCAATATCGCGTAATGCATTTATGATAATGTATTCCCTGTAATGTTATAAAGTGTGTTGAAAACAACAACTGCCTAGGAATGTAAAGGAGTTTGAGGGCAGTCCTGTCAAAGGCACAGATTGTGTCTTGTTGTGATGAGATAAAACTTCTTGCTTTAGTGGAATTTCTGGAAGAACAAACGAATGAACGAACGAACGAACGAACTAACTAACTAACTAACTAACTAACTAACTAACTAACTAACTAACTAACTAACTAACTAACTAACTAACTAAGAATTACAGTACATAGGGGAAGGCCAAAATAATTCAGCAAATCAGAACAGACCACAGACTTGCTTAACAATAAACAACACACCACATTATACAGTGTGTATTTTATACATATACATAGGTGTGTGAGAGAGTTGGCAAGAAAGATGAAAGATAGTGCAACTATTTATCCATATATGTGATTTTGCAAGCTTTCTTTAATCCGAAGATGATGAAGATGTTCCATCAAGTTGCTGCCAACTCTTAGCAACCACACAGATTGATTTGACTAGAATAACAGAATCAAAGGGACCTTGGAGGTCTTCTAGTCCAACCTCCTGCTGAAGCAGGAGACCCTATGACATTCCCAACAAATGGTCCAATCTCTTCTTCAAATCCTCCAGTGATGGAGTTCCCACAACTTCTGGAGGGAAGTTGTTCTATTGATTAATTGTTCTAATTTTCAGGAAGTTTCTCCTTAATTCCAGGTTGGATCTGTCCTTGATGAGTCTCCACCCATTGCTTCTTGTCCTAGTAGTTTTGTCCATGATGATCTTTCTCTAACTGGATCCTTCAACATTTCCAACGGTGTTAGATCTACGATTTCCATAATTCCAGCCAGCATGGTGGAAAAAAACTCCACTACCCTCTGGGACATAATCTGATTTGGATACCCACCATGGTTAAGTCTGTTGACCCTGCTTTGTGGTTTTTGACAATCTCCCTCAAACATCTCAGCTACTTACTTTTGAAACCACCACTATTTATGCCATTAGTTGAATATCTTCTTGATAGTCTTCATTAACAACATATTTTCTTTTCATGCTAGCTGTCTTCCTTTGGAGACCCAGGATGGAAGCAATTTAAGAATGATTGGATAACAGAATAAGAGAGTTGGAAGTGACCTTGGTGGTCTTCTAGTCCAGCCCCCTGCCCAAGCAGGAGACTCTACACCATTCCAGACTAATGATTGTCCAATCTCTTCTTGAAAACCTCCAGTGATGGAGAAGCCACAACTTCTGAAGGCAAGTCCTTCCACTGATTGATTGTTCTAACTGTCAGGAAATTTCTCCTTAGTTCTAGCTTGGATCTCTCCTTGATCAGTTTCCATCCGTTGCTTCTTATCCCGCCTTGTATACTGGAACTGGATCCTGAATCATGATAAGGAACAGGGAGGAATGATCCAAAACTGATCATTCTCCAAAATTGAGTATCTCTCAAGTAAGTGATTGATGCTGATGACCTGATTTGGATCAATCGTATGATTTCATTTGAGTTTAGTCAAACCATTTTCTCAAGATCAGGGAAGAGTAGCGAGGAACATGATTCACTTGCTACAAGAATAGTGTTTTCCCTCGGTACCATACAACGTTGAAGCAAGCACCTGAGAACTTCAAATACTATCCTTTCTTCTGCAGGATAAAACAGGGTTTTGTCCTACATCTTCTATTCTACGGTACAGATTCTGTCCTTGAAACAGCACAACACTGGTTCTGCTGTCTTATCAGAATTCGCATTTCCCCCATCACCGGTTGTTTGCAAAGAACAAAGACTTACGAAGTTCTCGCGAATGAAGGCAAATATATAGTACGTGTCCCAAGATAATGTTGCAGGATCCAATCTAGGTCGGTCCCTGGAACCAGAGGTTTTGTCTTCTGAGCTTTTGGACTCGTGCTGGAACCCTTCTTCAGGGAACTTCTCTCTAGCAGAGTGTGTGCTGTTCTCTTTGTGGTATTTATACAGTGCCTGTTGTACGTGGCTTTTTAGATGTTGATTGGGGTGTGTTGATGGCTGGCTTTTCGGTTGTTGGCTGTTATTTCCTTCTTGCATCCTAAGTACCATATTTTTCGGACTATAAGAGTATAAGACGCACCAAGATTTTGAAGAGGTAAACAAGAAAAAAAAGTATATGCCCTCCCCAGCCCTCAAGAGCACTTGGCAGGCCTCCAAAACCCTCTGCATGTCCCATTTTTTTTTTCAAAAACAGGATGTGGAGAGGGTTCGGGAGGGCTGCCGAGTGCTCCTGGGGGCTGGGGAGGGCAAAAATATAACACATGGAGGTTTGGGAGGCTAAAAATGGGCCTGTTTTTCACGAAAACTGGCCCATGTTTTGCAAAAATGGGACACGCGGGACAGGGTTTCAGGAGGCTAAAAATGGCTGTATTTGGTGTAAGATGCACCAACATTTCCATCCTCTTTTAGGAGGGAAAAAGTGTCTTATACTCCGAAAAGTACAGTACTTGATATACCGGTAGTAAATCAGCACTCCTATTGATTGATGAGAGGCCCGTTTCCCGGTCTTCAATCACTTCCCTGGCTGTTTTTGTCCCTACTCGGCCAACAATCTTAGTAGCTGCAAAATTGAATGTGTGTCCTTGTTCATTGCAGTGTGAGGCTGCCAATGAATTCAGGTCTCCTCATCTAACCCTCTAGTTGTGTTCTTGCAATCTGGTAGTTAGCTTCCTCCCCATAATCAAAGGGGCAATCCATGCTGGGGATCCGATAGATTACCTTGAAAGTATCTCCCAACTTCAAGCAATCTTTTCAATGCGCAACTGATCCTCGTATGGTAACCTCTGGATGGGTGTGCGATGCCCACTTGCAGAACTCGGAAGCTGTGTTCAACAGCTTCCGAAAATGTTTTTAATGTACGGCAGGGCATGCCCTGGGGTTGATCTTGTACCTTGTTTCTTCCTTTCTCTCTCCTCTCCGTGTTGCACAGGCATCTTGTGACAGATTGCTGTGGGTGCCCATTCTGCTTGAATTGTTCACGAAGGTCTCTACTCTCCAGCTGTTTGGCTTGCTGGGTCTTACATTGGGTTCTCACCAGAGGAGGGAGTCACACAATTTACCTACCGGTTAGCCCAGCACCAAAAATGTGAGTGCATGCACATGCCTACCGGCTTGGGATAACCGGGCCCAACTGGGAGGAACCCACCACTGCTGTGGGCACAGATAAACCTCCAAGTGGCCTCAATGACCCTCTAAAAGGATGCAGATGACCAGCTGCCTGCAAGGAGTATACATCCTTCAAATTCTCCACCATCCAGTCAAAGCTGAAGAAGCTTCTTGGATGAGAAGCGAAAGGTCTTCAGACAAAAACAAAGAAAGCCCAGCTGCCTCTTGAAAAGAAGCACCTTTGGGACAATCCTTTAGATGATGACAAACATGCAGTGGTGGGATTCAAATAATTTAACAACCGGTTCTCTGCCCTAACGATTTCTTCCAACAACCAGCTCACCAAACTGCTCAGAAAGTTAACAACCGGTTCTCCCGAAGTGGTGCGAACTGGCTGAATCCCACCACTGCAGACATATCACCTGTGTAGCAGCACCAGAATTCAGCTGTGTAGTTCTGAAACGCCAGGTGTTCCAGTTCATTCAGGGCTGTTTCCGCAGTGACTCGGGAGTTACTTAAAAGACTTTCACACCATGATGAACTCTGTCTTCCCCGACATGCAGTTCACAGTGGAGGAAGAACCAGCCAGGCAATTACCGTTTTTAGATGTACTTGTCAACAGACAAGAGGATGGAAGCCTAGAAACCAGAGTTTATCGCAAGGCCACCCACACTCCACCACCTCATTCTGAATTTCAACAGTAACCATCCACTGTCACACAAAAAGAGTTGCATCAAAATGCTGTATGGCGGAGTGAGAACCAGAGGTGGTATCCAGAGCAGTGGTGGCTTCCTCCCGTTTCGGCCGAGCCAGTAGTGGTGACGATATGATGTCACCGAACTGATTCTGTTTGTTCGGGAGCTGGGCCATCCCGCCCCTCCTCCATGTTATTCTTACCTTTTATTTGGCCCCACCCCCAATCTATTCACTGCCTCCTGAGTCCCAGCTGATTGGCTAGAAGGAAAAAAACTGTTTAAACTCTTGCCGCGGGGCTTCAAAGGGCCGCCCTACAGCTGATCAGTATTAAAAGGCAGTGTGATGGTAGACTAGTGTGCTCGAAAAACAAATGGGTATACAGGTGCCTCCAAAAACAAATGGGTAGACCGGTGCCTCCAAAAACAAATAGGTAGACGGGTGCCTCCAAAAACAACAGCTTGGGGCCGTTGATCTCACCACTGCGATCTTGTGAGATCCGGCCATGAGCGGTGTGTATGGGTTTTTTTAACATCTCTTATTGTATATTGTTCATACTGTCTTTGTTGTAAGCCGCCCAGAGTCCTCGGAGAGTTGGGCGGCATAGAAATACGGATAATAAATAAATAATAATAAATAAATTCCCAAAGTCCTGCAACCGTTCTTCATATGTTTTAGTCTCCAGGCCTTTGATCATTTTAGTCGCTCTTCTCTGAACCTTTTCCAAAGTCTCAACCTCTTTTTTGTAGCACTGGGACCCCAAAATTGGTTGCAGTGGACTCTTACTAGTATTTAGCTCCTTGCAAGGGGTTTTGTAGATTTGTATTCATAACACACCCCTGTACTGATGTTAGGAGATGTCAACGTGACATCCCCTACGAAATGACGTGTCCTCTGCCCTGCTTTGGTTTATCGTAAAGCGACATGCCTGAATGTTGACATGGTTAGGACGAAAACTGTTCGTTTGCGCTAGCAAATAAAATAAAAATCAAATCAGGGGAAGTGTAGAAGCTCCTTTTCTCAATAAACACATTCTAGAGAAAGACATAAGCTCTCGTGAGTTTCAGCATCTGATGAAGTGAGCCTTGGCTCAGGAAAGCTTATGCTTTTTAATAAAATGTGTTAGCCGGGAAAAAAGGTGCTACCAGGCTCCCGATTTTATGCGGAGTGTAAAATATGTGCAGTGATTTCTACTCAGTGGTATGCTTGTTTGGCATTGCATTTACCATTGTATTGTTTTTCTTCCAAGGAAAGTGAAAGAAGTTTGCAATCAGAGAGGAAAATTTAAACACTCTTTCCCAGTGGTGAAATCCAATTTTGTTACTACCAGTTCTATGGGCGTGGCTTGGTGGGCGTGGCTTGGTGGGCATGGCAGGGGAAGGATATTGTAAAATCCCCATTCCCACCCCACTTCTGGGGAAAGGATATTACAAAATCCCCATTCCCACCCCACTCCTGGGGAAAGGATATTGCAAAATCCCCATTCCCACCCCATTTCTGGGGGGAAGGATATTGCAAAATCCCCATTCCCATCCCACTTCTGGGGGAAGGATAACGTAAAATCCCCATTCCCACCCCACTTCTAGAGGAAGGATATCATCATTTTTCCATTGTTGTGCAAATACAATTCTAGTTGCAGTTACATCTTTATTCATTGTGGGCCAATCTTTCCCGGGTGTTCCAATATTTAAGGGGCTGCCCCAAAGAAGAGGGAGTCAAGCTATCCTCCGAAGCCCCTGAAGGCAGGAGAAGAAGCAACGGATGGAAACCAATCAAGGAGAGAAGCAACCTAGAACTAAAGAGAAATTTCCTGACAGTTAGAACAATTAACCAGTGGAACTACTGGCCTCCAGAAGTTGTAAATGCTCCAACACTGGAAGTTTTCAAGAAGAGATTAGACAGCCATTTTCTCAAAGGAGTTAATATCTTCTCCTTGAGCTGAGGGTTGGACTAGAAGACCTCCAAGGTCCCTTCCAACTCTGTGATTCTGTCTTCATTTGTCAAATCTTTTACTGAAAGAGGGAACATGCTTTGTGCAGGGAATGTGTGCTCTGCTTCCAGAGTATACCAGGCCCCCATTAAATTAAATTTGCGCAGACGACATCTTGCATAAATATCTGACATAAATATTTATCCTTGCAGGGATGAGTTCTCAGATGGGTCATCTGTCCCTACACCGGTGATTTCATCTTCATATCCCTTTAATCGTGGCAAGGACAAGCCTTGGTAACTGCTTTTCTTTAAAAAAAAATACTCTGACCTCATGTTGTTGCCTTTGTCTCCAGCAGCTTCGTGACATTTTTATCCTCTGGA
This sequence comes from Coluber constrictor foxii, assembly GCA_038048745.1. NCBI lineage: Eukaryota > Metazoa > Chordata > Lepidosauria > Squamata > Colubridae > Coluber > Coluber constrictor. The sequence goes on along the minus strand of JAWJVD010000103.1, from coordinate 92,203 downwards.
GATTTTGAGCCAGTGAAGTCTCTCTGAGCTTGGTGCAGTGGTGGGTTCCTCCCAGTTCAGCCCAGTTCGGCCAAGCCGGTAGCGGTGACGATATGACATCATCAAACCAATTCTCTTTTTCTGGGAGATGGGCCCTCCCGTCCACCCCTGCGTTATTCCTATCTTTAATTTTTTTAAAATTTGATTTATATGCCGCCCTTCTCCGGAGACTCAGGGCGGCTTACAATGCGTTAAGCAGTAGCCTTCATACTTTTGTATATTTTATACAATGTCAGCTTATTGCCCCCACAAATGGGGTCCTCAATTTACCTACCTTAGAAAGGATGGAAGGCTGAGTCAACCTTGAACCTGGGGAGATTCGAACTGGTGTAACTGCAGACAGCTGGATGTTAATTATGGTGCTTAATCTGCAGAGCTAAACCAGGCTCTTTGCTTCTTTTTTTAAACCAGTTGATAGGTGCGGCAGAGTGGATTGGTGCACCTCAGCTGGGCAGATACCCAGCGCTGGTCTGGTGGCATGAGAATTTTAATGGGTTTTAGTTTTTAGTTTTTTTGGGGTTTTAATTATTGGCCATATTATTTAATTAGTTTTAAATTGTTTTAACTTTTGTATTGATGTTTTTATCGTTGGCTGTACACCGCCCTGAGTCCCTTGGGAGAAGGGCGGTATAAAAGTTTGAAAAATAAATAAGTAAAATAAATGATCGGGCATGCGCAGAGTGCAAGTTTGGCGATCACATGCAAAGTGCATGCACGAAGAGAACCAGTACTAAAGCCGGTTAGAACCCATCACTGGCTTGGTTGTTTTTCTTTATAGACGTCTCATCACCAAACTAGGGAACATCATCAGTGCCAGAAGGGAGAGGGGTTTGTAGACAGGAGGAGGAGGAGGAAGAGGAAGAGGAAGAGGAAGACTATGGAGTCCTTGGTATTCTCTGAGTGTGATTGTTTTCTTGCAGACATTTTGTAACCGAACTAGGCAACATTATCAGTGCTACTAGTGCAAGTAGACTACTAGCCTGGATACAAGGCAGTCAGAAAACTCCTGCCTATGGAAATCAGGCAGCATTGTGAGATTTATCTGTTGGATGATTTAACCTGCGTGATTTAACCCTCCACTCCATTCTCTATTAGTTCTCAATTTTGGTTTTTCTTCTGTGTTGAGTTTTAGATCATCAGTTCCTCGGCGAACAACCCAATTTGCTGATTTATCACGCATTACTTTACTTCTTTATTACTACTCCACTTAGAACAGTTAGTTAAGTGACCGTTCGGAGTTATAACGGGATGGAATGACTCTTTCCCCACCCTTACGACCATTGCAGCATCCCTGTGATCACGTGATTTACATCTGGGATGCTTGACTCATGTTTACGACGGTGGCAGTGTCCCCGGAGTCACCTGATCCCCTTTCCAACCAGCACAGTCAACGGGGGAGCCAGATTCGCTTAACAACCATGTTACTCCTTTAACCACGGCGGCGATTCACTCCACTCCAATGCGGCAAGAAAAGTCATAAAACGGGACCAAAACTCACAAAATTCTTCAGCATAAAATGTTGGGCTCGATTGTAAATCCAGGACTGTCTGTACTTTTGGAAAGGACCACCGATGACAAACAAATCACCGAAAGGGCGGCGAGCGGGCAGGAAATCTGCAGTTTCTTCCGGCGCAACTTTTTCTAATTACTGAAAGCTGAAAGCTTTTCTTTTCTTAGAAAAGACTCAGCACGGTGTTCTTTTTTTTCCCCCTTCCCCTTCATCAGTAGCTGAAGGTCACTTTGGACTTCATTTGATGATTTTTCTCGCTAAGCCTTCCCGCTTTGAGGCTCGACGTTTCGCTTTGCCCGAGGGCAAACCTGGATCTCGCCTTCTTGAATATTTTAGCGTTTGTTTGGCTCTTGGGGGAAAACTGTTGTCTCAAACCCCCTTTCGCTTCGGGTTTAAAATCAGATGAAGGAGTTGCCTTCTGTGGGGATTTTCAGGTGGTTCTCTTTGCGGTGTCAGCCATGCCTGGAGGCTTCACACAAGGAGGACATTGGTAGAATTCAAGGTCGAAGGAAAGGTTAGCCGTACTCTCCCACCCCACCAGAAATGGTCTTTCTTCTTCTTGTGACATGTCTGTCATCGGACATTGGCAACCATATTGGCGATCCTATTTTTATCAGCAGCCACAGGAAAAAGTGCTACTGAGCTTTGTCCAAACCAGTCTCTTACATTCTGAAGCCACGATGGTCTTCTTCCGCCTGGACCTCTCTGAGCTTGCTTGTTTTCTTGCAAATTTTTCATTACCCAACTAGGTATCATCATCAGTGCTGGTAGGGAGTGTGGTTGGAGGAAATGATACATCAGCATATCGAATTTAAACCAGAGGTGTTCCTACTGGGTATCCTACCTGAAAAAAATTAGTAAGGAATAAGTTTATCTGATAATACATGTAATAACAGCTGGAAGGATTGTCTATGCACAAAATTGGAAAGCGGAGAAAATACCTTTGGAAGAAGAAGCAATTAAAAAAAAATCTTAGATTGTGCAGAAATGAATAGATTCACTCCGAGGATTAAAAATAGAGAAGACTCAGAATATTTTAAAATATGGAATGATTTTTATTATTGGCTGGAAAAGAGATATAAATGATTAATTATATACGTATGTATAAATATGTGATGATATTATGTTAGTGATGAATTGAGATAGTGGACTGGATAAGGATCAAGATAGAAGTAATGACAGCAAAACACGGCAATTCACTCACATGTGCCATCCACACATGCATGTGGTGTCAAAAACACAGTGATCCTGAGTAGCGTAGGGGGCTAATGCCTCCTACTAAAGGCAGCAATTAACATCCAGCTGCTTGTAATTCTGTGAGTTCAATCCTAGCCAGGCTCAAGGTCGACTCAGCCTTCCATCCTTTCTAAGGTGGGTAAATTGAGGACCCAGTTTGTGGGGGCAATAAGCTGTATAAATATACAAAAGTATGAAGGCTGTTGCTTAACGCATTGTAAGCCACCCTGAGTCTCCGGAGAAGGGCGGCATATAAATCAAATTTTAAAAAAAGTGATAAAGGATGGGATTGCACCCACGAGGGTGGATGGACCACAGGACATCACTACCGGTTTTCCCGAACTGGCTGAATACCACCTCTGTACTCGGGGTGCAGAAACCAATTCTACACCTCCCTGGGGATTTCAGCCCAGCTGCAACAGATAACATTGCCAGTTTTTTTGTGCAACAATGCTTAAAATTTGTCAGGCAACATCCGGTGCCATAAACTAGGTTTAATGAGCATCAGTTCACTGTATTAGAGCGCCCTGCAATTTGACGGATACGGTCACGCAGGTGCTAACTTTTTATGTCCCCCCACTACCCCCATCAAATCCTCCCACCTCTACTCTTAGATTCTTACAGACTTTTGTATTCTGTTTAACTAGATATTTTTCACGGAGTGTTTTTATTTGTTCTGGTCTCCGGTCTATGACTGTAAAAATAAATTGGATCGAATGCCTGACTTGTATTATGCTTTTTGTTTCAAAGTCTTTTTTGCTGTTCATATAGGTAGAGAGAGAGAGAGAGGCTCCGATTGAGCTGCTATGCTTTTTAAATCGACGGCATCCCTTCTGCTGGTCTATGAGCAGAGGTAGTATTCAGCCGGTTCGTACTGATTCATCCGAAGAGTGGGGATCGCGGGAAGGCCGACCTATTAAAAGAGTGAGCTGAATCAGAGATGGGTTTCAGCAGGTTCTGTGTTGTGGCCCCGTCCTCTGAGCCTATCCCTTTGGAGGAAGGCAGCTCTGAGCAGGAGGAAGAGGAGCCAGCCAGATCTCCCAGCCCTCCCCCTCTGGCACCGGCTCAGGTGCCAGCTGAAAGAGAGCCAAGTAGTGGGGAAACAGGTGTCTCAGATGAGAGTGAGGGAGAGACGTCATTCCTGGACGCACGCCAAAGAAGGCGAGAGAAAAGGGTACTGCAGCTGCGGCGTATGAGGAAATCCTGAGTCATTGGATTGGAGTCACAGGATCAATGACTCACTGGACCACACCCAGAAGCATATCTATATAAGACAGTACGGTGGGTCACGAAGTTCGTGACGAACAAAGCTAAACAAACGGAGCAACCTCGTAGTCTTGGAAGCTAGATGAACGGCAAAGCTATGTAGGTGATTTTCTTGTTTGTGTAAACCAATAAAGTCCTTGGCAGACGGTGTGCATATCGCTGCCAAGGTTGAGATAAGAACTGCGGAGTGTGCCAAGTGATTATTAACCCTCGGCTGGCTGTGTTTTTGTGGGTCTCTGAAGGGGGGGGGGACAGATCATTCTGACCAGTTCTGGAGAACTGATAGCGGACATATTATTTTTTTTAAAAAAAATTGATTTATATGCCGCCCTTCTCTGGAGACTCGGGGCGGCTTACAATGCGTTAAGCAATAGCCTTCATACTTTTGTATATTTATACAAAGTCAGCTTATTGCCCCCACAAACTGGGTCCTCAATTTACCTACCTTAGAAAGGATGGAAAACTGAGCCAACCTTGAGCCTGGTGAGATTCGAACTTACAGTAATTGCAGACAGCTGGTGTTAATCACAATGTTTTTAGTCTGCTGAGCTACCAGGCTCTTTATTTATCTTTATCTTTATTTATTTTGACTAGTTTGGAGAACCGGTAGTAAAAATTCTGACTGGCTTCACCCCCATCTATTCTCTGCTTCCCAAGTCCCAGCTGATGGGGAGGAAATGGGGATTTTGCAGTATCCTTGGGGTGGGAATAGAGATTTTATAGTATCCTTCCCCTGCCATGCCCACCAAGCCATGCCCACCAAGCCACGCTCACAGAACTGGTAGTAAAAAGTTTTGAAACCCATAATTGATCTGAATTCAACCTTGGTTGGTACCCAGAAGCGATGGAGAGGTTGATTAAGACAGCCAGATATTATAACATCACACCTTTGGCTCACGGTGCGAATTTTCTGCTCTTCAGATCCTGTCCAATATTGGCTGGGACCCAGCTGAAGACATCTTGCTCCCTTGTTTTCTTATTTCTGCTTCTGTTAACAAAAAACAGCCTTGGCAAAAAATCTCCAAGTTTACGCCGATAATTCCAGATGGCCTATAAGAGAACATCTCAAAACTTAGGTGTTTTTTGTGGATTTTTGTTTTTTGCTGAAATAAGCAAAGAAGCAAGCAAGGGACAACTCAAGGTAAAAGATTTTCAGCAGTTTTTAGGGACAGATTTATGTAGTAAATTACCATGCAAGAAAACCAAGTATGAACATTTTATTTAAGCTGGAGATTTTTTTGCTGAATGACCAGTTCAACTTGAGATCCAGCTGAGGGAGGCAGAAGTGAAAGCCAGTGCAAGAGAGGGCTTAACTCGAGTTTAGAGTGGCTCCTCTAAAAATATAGTCCTTGTTTACACTTTTTCGAAGGCTGCCCAACTTCATAATGATTCCATGCAGCCTACAATATTTTAAAAACGTTCAGTAGAATAGAATGAGAATGCAGAACAGAACAGAACAGAACAGAATAAAATAACAGACTCGGAAGGGACCTTGGAGGTCTTCTAGTCCAACCCCCTGCCCAGGCAGGAAACCCTACACCACTTCAGAGAAATAGTTATCCAACCTCTTCTTAAAAACTTCCAGTGTTGAAGCATTCACAACTTCCAGAGGCAAGTTGTTCCACTGGTTAATTGTTCTCACTGTGAGGAAATTTCTCCTTAGTTCTAGGTTGATTCTCTCCTTGATTAGTTTCCATCCGTTCTTCTAGAAGATTCTAAAGTAGGCCTTTACTCACCATCATTTTCCGTCATATGTCTTGCAAGTCTCTTACTTTGGTTGAAAACCTTTTCCCAAAAGCATTCAAAGGCCTTCCCCCTCCCCCTCCCCCACACCCACAAAATAGGAATTTTAAAATTGATCTTAGAAAAATAATAAGCATTTTAATTTTTTGATTGACTGGATTTCTTGCAAGGTTTGGAAACTCATTCTCATTAACCTGTCCTCCGTGGGGTTTCCTGCATTTTGTGTGATTATGAAAGATTTTCAAAAGTTTTTGGGAACTTGATGTTCTACTGCCGTGATGGCGAATCTATGGCACGCGGGTACCACAGGTGGCACGCAGAGCCATATCAGTGGGCATGTGAGCATTGCCCTAGCTCAACTCTGGCATGCATGTGCATGCCGGCCAGCTGATTTTCAGGCTTTCCTGGCCCACTGGAAGTGGGGAAATGGGCCGTTTCCGGCAGTGGTGGGTTCCTCCTGGTTCGGTCCGATTGGGCCGAGCTGGTAGCGGTGACGATATGATGTCACCGAATCGGTTCTGCCCCCCGCGTTATTCTTACCTTTTATTTGGCCCCACCCCCAATCTATTGCTGCCTCCTGACTCCCAGCTGATGGCTAGAGGGAAAAAAAAACTCTTGTTTAAACTCTTGCTGTGGGGCTTCAAAGGGCCGCCCTACAGCTGATCAGTGTTAAAAGAAAACAAATGAGTAGACCGGTGCCTGCAAAAATACATGAATAGATCTGTGCCTGCAAAAATACATGAGTAGACCGGTACAGCTCTGCAAGAAGTTAAAAGCCTGATAGACCAGTACCTCTGCTAAATCCTAAATAATTGTCACATGACCATCAAGCCACATCCACAAAATAAGCCACGCCCACAGAACCAGTAATAAAAAAATTTAGAACCCACTCCTGGTTTTCGGCCTCTGGAGGTGGGGAAGGCTGTTTTCGCCCTTGCCAGGCTCCAGAGCCTTTCTAAGAGCGTGGGCAGAGCGAGAACGGCCTTCCAGGCCCCCCGTGCCGTCGCATGCCAAAAGCGGAGGCAAGGTGCATTGCATTATGGGTGTGGGCATGCATGAGCGGGACCGCTCCCGAACTCCCCCCACTTTTGGCACATGATGACAAAAAGATTAGCCATCACTGTTCTACTGATAGTCCTCGTTTCACAACAGTTCATTTAATGACTGTTTGAATGGCCCTGAAAAAGTGACTTATGACCGTTTTTCACACTTACGACCATTGCAGCGTTCCCGTGGTCACATAATCAAAATTCAAAGGCTTGGCAACTGGCATGGACTTATGATGGTTGCAATGTCCCAGGTCATGTGATCCCATTTTGCAACTTTCTGACAAGCCAAGTCAATGGGGAACCAGATTCACTTAACAAATGCGTTACTAATTTAACAACTGCAATGCAGGGGTGAAATGCTTCCAGTTCTGACCGGATCGCCCGACCTGGTAGCGATGGAGGCGGGTGATTCAGAGAACCTGTAGCAAAAATCCCTGCTCCCCCTCCCATGCGCAGCTGAACCGCACAGTCATCAGAGGCTTTTTCTTTACTTTTAAAAGCATTTTTTCTACAACCTCTTTGGCCGAAATTTTAAAAGTAAAAAAAAAAAAGCCTCTGATGATCCCAGCTGAGTTGCCTGATCGTCAGAGGCTTTTAAAAGAAAAAAAAAAGCCTCTGCTGATCAGGCAACTCAGCTGGGATTGTCAGAGCCTTTTGAAAGCATTTTTTACAACCTCTTCGCCGAAGAGGTTGTAGAAAAAATGGTTTTAAAAGGAAAAAAAAATTGGCCACACCCACCCAGTCACATTACCCCCACCCCCACCAAGCCACGCCCACAGAACCGGTGGTAACAAATTTTAGATTTCACCACTGCTGCAATGGTTCACTTAACAATTGTGGAATGCAGAGTCGTAAAATGGGTCGAAATTCCCTTAACAAATGTTTGACTTAACAACTGAAATTCTGGGCTCAGTTGGGGTCGTAAATCGAGGCCTCCCTGTATATCATCTCCAACCGATGAGTATCTGAAGATCTCCACTAAAGGAAAACACACCTCTTCATGCAATCAGGAAGTTTCTCTTGCTGCCTAGCCTCTGTTTACTTACTTGCACTTGTAACTCATCAACTCTTTTACATGTTTTTACATTTTCAGTGTAATTGGTAGGTTCTACGTCTCAGCACCGAGCAAAACAAAGATTTGCTTAATTGGAAGACGTGTCTCTCATTTTTGTTCCCCGAGATAAAAATGGAATGATTCCGGGAACGTGCGTCAAAATAAACCATTAAAAAATCTTAGGGATTTGAAAACTTCTGTTTTAATTCCGTGTAAATATATGTTTACCTGGAGTGAGATCGTAGATGCCGTATTTTTAATCGGTAAACCACCCACAGTCGCTTAGAGAGCGAGATGGGTGGTGTCTAAATTGGAGAAATAAATAAATAAATAAGCAAGCAAGCAAAGAAATAAAGAGAGCTGGAAGGGACCGAGGACATCATTATCTCCAAATTTCTGCACGCACGCTGCAGGATTCATTTTATCATCCTTGATAGATGACTGTCCAACATCTGTTTGAAAACGTGGGAAGAAACCATTCCGTGAAGGCATCTGCTCCACGCATTGACAGCTCTTTCTGTCAAGAAGTTGTTCCTTGTGTCAACTCTGTATCTCCATCCTTGAAATTTCATCCCATTAGTTCTAGTCTTACCCTCTGGAGCAAGCGAAAAAAAAAAATCCAACTCTTTACAATGTGACAGCCTTTCAAAGATTTGAAGACAGCTGCCATGTCCCCTCACAACTTTTTGAAAGCTCAACATATCTAGGACTATAAAGGAGAATATTTGTAGCTCAGGGTTTGAAACGAGGGGTCCACGATGCTCTCTGGACCAAACTAGGTAATGCCATCAGTGCAAGAAGGGAGTGGGGTTTGCGGAGAGGAGGAAAAGGAGGATTGTGGAGTCCTTGGGGCTCTCTGAGCTTGGTTGTTTTTTTTGCAGATGTTTTATTACCCAACTAGGTAATTTCATCAGTGCTAGAATGAAGTGAGGTTTGCATAGAAAGAGAAAAGGGAGGAGGAAGAGGAGGAGGAGGAGAAGGAGGAAGAGGAGGATGCTTATTGGTCCTTGGCATTCTTTGAGTTTAGCTGATTTCTTGTAGATGTTTCATTATCCAAACTAGGTAACATCATCAATACTAGAAGGGCAGGAGAAGGAGTAAGGAGGGAGGAGGGAGGAGGGAGGAGGGAGGAGGAAGAGCGGGAAGTTGCTTACGGGAATCTTAATGCTCTCTGAGGTTGGTTGTTTTCTTGCACACCAGGGATGGGTTCTACTTACCTTTACTACCGGTTCGCAACGGAATCGCAGGCGTAGATCGTCGATAATGACATCCGGGACAGTGGGTGGGGCCTCCCGCCAGTTTTACTACCGGTTCTTGCGAACTGGTCCAAACCAGGGGGGCAACTCACTGCGTTTCATTATCCAAACTAGGTAACATCATCAGTAGTAGAAGGGCGTGGGGTTTGTGGAGAGAAGGAGTAAGGGGGGAGGAGGAGGATACTTAGGGGGCCCTTGGTGCTCTCTGAGCTTGGTTGTTTTCTTAAACGATTAGACAGCCAAATTGTTTAATATGTTTTTAAAACTGCTTTTAAATTTTGTATTGGGTTTGGTTTATTGTTGGCTGTGCACTGCCCTGAGTCCTTTGGGAGAAAGGCGGTATAGAAATTAAATAAATAAATAAATAAATAATAATAATAAGTAGCAAGAAAAAATCACAAAGTACCGGGACTTGCAAATTGAAGTTGAGCGACTGTGGAAAAAGAAGTCATGTATTGTCCAGATTGTAATTGGAGCCCTTGGAGCAATACCCAAAGGGCTACCCTGCTATTTAGCAATTCTAAATTTACCGGACTTGAACATTTTGACTCTACAAAAAACCACCTTACTCGGAACAGCTTACATCCTCTGACGATACCTTAACAGTTCCTAGGTCCTTGGTTAGGACTCGAGCTGCTGAGCTATTAACCAGCCTCAAAGACTGTGAATCTCACTACCGATTAACCAATAACAACAACAACAACAACAACAACAACAACAACTGGGACTTGCAAATTGAAGTTGAGCAACTGTGGAAAAAGAAATCGTGTGTTGTCCCAATTGTAATTGAAACCCTTGGAGCAAAATTCTAAATTTACCAGACTTGAACATTTTGACTCTACAAAAAACCACCTTACTCGGAACAGCTTACATCCTCCGATGATACCTTAACAGTTCCTAGGTCCTTGGTTAGGAGTCGAGCGGCTGAGCTATTAACCAGCCTCAAAGGCTGTGAATCTCACTACAGATTAACTAACAACAACAACAATAACAACAACACTGATCATGTTACCTCTTTGGTTAATGAAACATCCACAGGAAAACAACCGAGCTCAGAGAGCCTCAAGGACCCTTCAAAGAGAGAATAGTTTAAAGATCATCCTGGCAAGAAAATACTACAATTCAGCTTCCAGAAATTGTGGATGCTCCATCACTGGAGGGTTTAAAAGATGAGATTGGACAACCATTTGCGTGGAATTTTACAGGGTTTCCTGCTTGAGCAAGGGGTTGGACTAGAAGACCTCCAATGTCCCTTCTTGTGTTTACCCAGGAAGAACCCGACTACCTGAACTTTTAAAAGACGAGCTCCCCTTTTCCCACCGTTGTGTCTGAACGAGATTCCGCCAAACTGGACGGTTAGGAATGGCGCTTGGCTCACGTAGTCTTACGCGGAGTTGCATTATTTAAGACGCGTCGCCTAAGAATGCGAAGATTAATGAGCTGCTTCGAGGCGCAGATTTGGAAATGCCATATGGGAAAATGGACGCCTGGTGAGAAGGCCATTTTTAAGGTCTTTGCATCCACAGCTTGCTTCTCACCTGGCACCTGAACTGTTCAGAGGCCTTTAGCCTGCCTGCCTTTTCCAGTTTGCGTTGCTTTCGTGCTAAATTGCCTTATTTTTACTCGGAGGCAGGGAGAAAATTGCTCATTGTGAAGCGCCCTGGGTCTGCCGTGCCGGTAACGAACATCGGAAACGACAACTCAGCGCCTTCAAGAGTTAACAACTGGATTTGCCTACAAACGCAACACGAAAGGAAACAGGTGCAAGGGCTGGGATTTCAAAGCCGAGAAATTAATGCTTGTGTACAGTTGCGTTCATCGTGGCAGGAGGAAACACATTCCCTTTTGATTCATGCGCTCCGATGGGTCGTTTCTCCCGCTCAAGTTGACACGCCGTGACTTCCCGAGGAAGTGGAAAAAAGCACATCGTTTGGATGCTTTTGATGTGCTGGAAATGACATCGCCGACGGAACCAGGAGGATGGGAAAGAGAGAGGAGCGTGATGTTCAATCATGATCTATCATTTGTTTGTTTGTGTGTGTGTGTGTGTCACAAGCACCACAATTAAAATAAGGTATATTATAGGACTGCGATGGCGAACCTATGGCACCTGAGCCACAGGTGACGCACGGAGCCATATCTGAGGGCACATGAGCATTTCCCTAGCACATCTCCAGCAAGCATGTGCGTGCTGGTCAGCTGATTTTCGGGCCTTCTGGACCCACCGGAAGTCGGGAAATGGGCCGTTTCCAGCCTCCGGAGGGCCTCCATATGTGTGTGTGTGTGTGTGTGTGTGTGTGTGTGTGTGTGTGTGTGTGAGGAAGGCCGTTTTCGCCCGCCTCAGGTTCCTAGAAAGCAGGGGTGAAATGCTCCCGTTTTGGACCGGATCGCCCGATCCGGTAGCGATGGTGGCTGCTGGTTCAGAGAACCGGTAGCAAAAATCCCTGCAAACCCCCCCCCCACCATGCCCAGCTGAGTTGCAGGATCATCAGAGGCTTTTTTTTTTACTTTTAAAATCATTTTTTCTACAACCTCTTCCGATGAAAAAATGCTTTTAAAAGTAAAAAAAAAAACATTTAAAAGTCTCTGACGATCCCAGCTGAGTTGCCCGATCGGCAGAGAGGCTTTTCAAAGCATTAGAAAAAATGCTTTGAAAAGTTAAAAAAAAAAAGTTGGCCACACCCAGGCAGTCACATTACCCCCCCCCAAGCCACACCCACAGAACCGATAGTAACACATTTCATCCCTGCTAGAAAGCCTCTGGAGCCTGGGAAGAGCGAAAAACAGTGGGGGGGGGGGAGCCCAGGGGGAGCACGTGCATGTGAGCAGGAGGGCGGGGCACGGGTGGTCATTGAATTATGGGTGTGGGCACGCATGCGCGCAATCCCTCCTCTCTCCCGCCACTTTTGCCACACCACGGCAAAAAGATTAGCCATCACTGTTATAGGACATGAAATGTAAAATATAAAATATACTGTAGGTAACCTTTGACTTATGACTGTTCGTTTACTGACCGTTCAAAGTTACAAAACGTGACTTAGAACCGTTTTTCACAGTTACGACCTTTGCAACATCCCCATGGTCACGTGATCAGAATTCAGATGCTTGGCAACCGTTTCATAGTTAAGACCGTTGCTGTGTCCCGAGGTTACGTTATCCTCTTTGGGCCACCTTCCCACAAGCCAAGTCCAAGTGGGGGAAGCCCAATTCACTTCACTGCCAGGTTCCTAACTGATCCATTGCAACGATGCACTTAACAACTGGGGGAAAAATTGTTTAACAAATGTCTCGCTTAACAACCGAGATTTTGGGCTCCATTGTAATCATAAGTCGAGGATTACCTGTATGAGATGAAAACATGTACACCTGAAACAGAACTTGCCCAGAAACTGGCAACATGAATTGCTTTCTGTCACATTTCCATCCGGTCCGCTGATAGGGGTACACAAATGGCAGGTGTACATCAGAGGTGGGTTTCAGCAGGTTCTGACCAGTTCTGGAGAACCGGTAGTGGAAATTTTGAGTAGTTCGGAGAACCGGTAGTATAAATTCTGACTGGTCCCGCCCCCATTTATTCTCTGCCTCCCGAGTCCCAGCTAATTGGGAGAAAATGGGGATTTTGCGGTAACCTTCCACTGGAGTGGGGTGGGAATGGAGATTTTACAGTATCCTTCTTCTGCCATGCCCACCAAGCCATGCCATACCAATGGTCCTTATCAAAGTTATAACGTACCAAGAATAAACAAAGTCCGGCAAAGGTTGGCAACCACCCCAGAAAACAAGATAGATAAGGCATTCACTCTTCAAAAATGCTCTTTAATAATTACACGTTGTTTCCAGCAAGAAATTACTAACTGCCTGTGACTTAAATAGGCTAAGGGAGTGGTCAATTATCCTCAAACCTTACTCTTGAGGAGACCTCGTCCTTCGGAGTAGCCACTCCTGCCTTTTGGCAGCCCTGCGTGCTCGAGCATTGAGGAGAGGCTCCTCCATTTCACTCTCTCTACTTGAAGGAGCCTCTGGAGGTTCTGAAAGCCCAGACTGAGTCTCTGCCTCTAGCACCACATCCTCTTCAGCCTCCTTGCTGTCCGATGCGAGCGCCGGCTGTGCAGGCTGCTGGCGCAGCCCCACATCAGCCTCCTCATCGTTGGGATCAGCCACGATCCTTGCAGGCCGCTGGCAGGTCATAACGGTTTCTTCTCTCCTTGATTAGTTTCCACCCATTGCTTCTTGTCCTGCCCTTAGGTGCTTTGGATAAGAGCTTGACTCCCTCTTCTTTGGGTCAGCCCCTGAGATATTGGAAGACTGCTATCACGTCTCTCCTAGTCCTTCATTTCATTAAACTAGAGATACTCAGTTCCGGCAACCGTTCTTCATATGTTTTAGCCTCCAGTCCCCTATTCCTCTTTGTTGCTCTTCTCTGCACTCTTTCTAGAGTCTCAACATCTTTTTTACATCATGGCGACCAAAATTGAATGCAGTATTCCCAATGTGGCCTTACCAAGGCATTATAAAATAGTATTAATGCTTCATGTGATTCTCTCCCTCTGTTAATGCAGCCTAGAATTGTGTTGGCTTTTTCCATCAATAAGTCAATAAGAATCCAGCTGGAAGGGACCTTGGAGGTCTTCTAGTCCATCTCCTTGCTTAAGCAGGAGACTCTCTACTACTTCAGAAAAATGACCATCCAGTTTCTTTTTAAAAACTTCCAGTGATGGAGTAGCCATAACTTCTGGTGGCAAGCTGTTCCTCTGCTTAATCGTCCTCAGTATTAGGAAGTTTCTCCTCAATTCCTGGTTGCTTCTCTCCTTGATTAGTTTCCATCCATTGTTTCTTGTCCTGCCCTCAGGTGCTTTGGAGAATAGCTTGACTCCCTCTTCTTTGGGGCAGCCCTTCAAATATTGGATTACTGCTATCATTCTAGGGGCCTGAGGTTAGGTATGACCTCAGTTGCAGAATGCTTCTCTCAGAAGCCCTCCGCTGTTTATTTATTTATTTATTTTATTAGATTTATATACCGCCCTACTCCCGAAGGACTCAGGGCGGTGAACAGCCTCAAGGTAAAATACATCATACAAAACTTAAAAAAAAACTATTAAAAATACATTAAATAATTTAGGTGCAAGACGAATTTAAAGCACCCAATTTGTATAAAACTTAAAAGCCAGTTTAAAAGGGAGAGTCAGGACAGACCAGCCCGCTGGAATAAAAATATTTTGAGGGCGTTGCAGAAAGTGCGTAAATCTGGGATCCTCCGTATCTCCGGGGGGGGAGCTCATTCCAGATGGCAGGTGCCCCCACAGAGAAGGCTCTCCCCCTGGGGGCCACCAGTCGACACTGTTTGGCCGACGGCACCCTGAGGAGGCCCTCTCTATGGGAGTGAACTGGTCGGTGAGAGGCTATTGGTGGCAGAAGGCGGTCCCATAAGTACCCTGGTCCTAAGCCATGGAGTGCTCTGAAGGTGGTAACCAAAACCTTGAAGCACACCCAGAAGACCACCGGGAGCCAGTGCAGCTCGCGCAGGAGGGGGGGGGTCACATGGGAGCACCACGTTGCTCCCATAACCACCCGCACGGCCGCATTCTGGACCAGTTGAAGCCTCCGGGTGTTCCTCAAGGGGCGCCCCACGTAGAGAGCATTACAGTAGTCCAGGTGTGAGGTGATGAGGGCATGAGTGACCATACGTAATGAGCATACCGTACGTATGTTCCTTGGTTCCTTTGCATTTCCATCTAGAAATTGCCCACTTGGTCAGCTATGTTTTCAAATCTCAGGACCCTTGGATGTTCCATCATTTCCTTGTCATTTTTTTAGTCCTTTCCTGTGGTCCCCTCCGTCCTCCTGTTTAGGTCAACGGAGCTTGGATAGTCTTATCTTTCAGATTCAGCACTCCGAAACATTTAAGCATTTTAATAGAGTTTTTATCTCATATCTGTTTTTATTGGCTGTAATATGTGCCTCTTGGTGCATTACTCTGTTTATACAGAAGCGGTTACCACCCAAGCTCTGAATTCCTGGAGCTTCGGTAGGTTGTAAATCTCCATCAGGGCTCACCATCTCAATAAAAGGTTAATGGCAATACACAACGTGCATAAATAAATGCTTGCCGAGACTTAGATTTGAATGTTTTCTCTCCGCCGTTCTCACTGCCCTTGCAAACACATTGACTTGGCGTTAAATTCTGGTGTGGGAAATTTATACCATTTTTGACCCACTGAGATAGAATGGAATGGAATAGAATAGAACAGAAATTGGAATAGGATTATATAGCATAGGAATAAAATAGAAATTAGAACAGAATAGAATAACAGAGTTGGACCTAGGATTCCTGATATAGTAAAAAGCATACAATTAGTCCCCAAACCCCCTTTTTAAAATTTCAACGGCTGTGAATTTCTTTCATTCACAGCACGTGCTGAATCACCCAGAGTTTATAAATAGTCCAACAGAAGTCTACCACAATCCTTCGGATAAGGCTGGTAAACACCCACCTTTATCTTCTTTGACACGCTGCCAAAGACCTAATTGGCAATTATCTTGGCCAGGCCACATGGAAACACAGAGTCAAAAACGGAGCTTCAAACTACAAACCGACACCATCCACAACGTTGCTTCCTGCAAAGGCCCAAGTGCCTTGGCTCTTCCTTTATGTCTTCTGGGAGGGGCCAATCATCTCCAAGCCTTACTCCTGAGTCCTCCCTTTTGTTTGAACTGTTCTTGCCTTCTGGCAGCTCTGTCCGTGCGCGCACTAGGAACAGGCTCTCCCTGTTCCTCTGCCTCTCTGATGTCCGACTCTGGAGGCTCTGGAGTCAGCACATAATTCCCAGATGGCCCTGGCCCCATCTCTGCCTCCAATGCAGAGCCCTCATCTGAGCCTTCCCCAGACTCCAGGACTGGCCCATGTTCCTCCCCAGCCTCCTCACTGTCCGACTCTGCTGCCAGCTCTGCAGGCTGCTGGCGGATCACAAGAGGGACCTTGGAGGTCTTCTAGTCCAACCCCCTGCTGAGGCAGAAAACCCTATACCAGTGATGGCGAACCTTTTAGACACCAAGTGCCCAAACTGCACGCCTGCGCATGCCCAAACCAAAAGGTGTGTGTGTGCATGCACAGACATGTGCATGCATCAACATGCATGCGTGCATTTGCCAACATGCGTGTATGCGCAGCAGAGGCTCGAAGATCAATTGGTTGGTGGGAGGCAGGGCTTCCCAACACCGGTAGTGCAGCAAGAGGTAAGATCTTTTTCTTTCTTGAGCTTCTTTAAGTATCTACCAGAAACATGTATGTCCTGCTCTAGGTGTAAATATCTTCAGAGGTGAATTTAACCACCAGGTAGAGAGAAGGTTTTTCAGTGATCGTGAACCAGTGGTGGAATCCAATTTTTTTTACTACTGGTTCTGTGGGCGTGGCTTGATGGGCGTGGTGTGGCTTGGTGGGCTTGGCTTGGTGGGCGTGGAAGGGAAGGATACTGCAAAATCCCCATTCCCTCCCTACTCCTTGTCACTGCGTTATTTGTATTTGCCAGCTGAGCTTCCATTCTGAGCATTACGGTAGCTTGGCAGAGAACTTCATCATAAAGATAATGTATGAATTTTTGGAGCTACTGCGCATGTCTATCTTTTTTTCCCTAACTTCCTGATTTACTTTTTTTCCTTTGTCCGTCTCTGAGATACCACTGACGGTAAAGATGTAGTTAGCTAGGTTTTTACTTTTATAATAAAAAATGTTTCTTAGAATATATACTTCGGGTTTTCTTTCTTTGAGAGTATACACCATGGAAAACAAGATCCATTCACCTCTAATTAATTACAGTTTTCCAGGGAGGGAACGAGGCTGATTCACGCTTCAACACTCCTGGGGGAAGGATACTGCAAAATCCCCATTCCCTCCCTACTGCTGGGGGAAGGATACTGCAAAATCTTCATTGCCACCCCTCTCTGGGGCCAGCCAAAGGTGGTATTTGCCGGTTCTCCGAACTACTCAAAATTTCCTCAGCTGGTTCTCCAGAACCTGTCAGAACCTGCTGGGTTTCACCCCTGTTGTGAAGTCTCAGCAAAGACCAAGAGACTTCCAAATTGGCTACCAAATTAAAAACAATTCTTATTCATCTGACTTTCAGAGGTACCTTATTTATTTAGGAAGTGTATATACGGCTTCACATCCAAGGCACAAACTCTAGCCACAAGAAACAGAAATGAAACTTCTTTAGGCCAAACAGAAAAATGAAATTAAAATAAACATAGTTTTGTATTGGGTATTATTGGTTGCTTCCCCTGTCCTGTATTTCTACAAAGGTATTTGAACTCAGCAGAAAATAATAGCCACAATAGTAGTAAGGATAACAGCGGATGAGTCTTAACTCGGTGGTATTCCGAGTAGCTGCTGAATGTTGAAATCTATGGGACGTCCACCTTAAATCCGATTGATTTTAATCGGTCTGTTTTAATGGCTCAACAAATCTGAACCACGATCAAATGCAAATACATTTGCTCGGCTGCCATTAGCACTGTTGGTGTTTTATGATAATTGCTGTAGGGCAGAGGCTTAAAAATTGTGTTTATGGTTTTGCTCTGGAGTAGCTTCGCAGGCTGAAAACAATGGGGGAAATGGATGTAAGCTAGGTTGGGCAACGGAATTTCCATAAATTGAAAGAGAGGAGTAATCACGGCTTTCTGTGTTGCAACCATCAAATCATAGGGATGCTACTAAGCAGGGAAGGCCGAGGAGATATATATATATATATATATATTCCTTTACTTGATCATTCATTTGATTTAACACCTCTTGTGGAGGAAGGATCTCTATAGTAGGTCCTAGGGATGCTGTCAGAAGAATAACTCTAGCAGGGGTTGCTCAAGAATAAATAAAAATGAGATCCAGACAGCTGCAGGAAAGAGGAAATATTTATTCCTAAAAGCAACGAATTTGTCTTCAGGGGCAGCTGCAGAGAAATAGGATATGGCCATATAGTTATATAGGGGAACTTGTCCAGGGTGTGTAACGGGGTGAAACCCAGCAGGTTCTGACAGGTTCTGGAGAACCGGCAGTGGGAATTTTGAGTAGTTCAGAGAACCGGCAAATACCACCTCTGGCTGGCCCCAGAGTGGGGAGGGAGTGAAGATTTTGCAGTATCTTTTTTCCAGGAGTGGGGAGGGAATGGGGATTTTGCAGTATCCTTCGCCTGGAGTCGGGTGGGAATGGAGGTTTTGCAGTATTTTTTCCCTGCCCCGTCCACCAATCCACGCCCCGCCCACCAAGTCACACCCACAGAACCAGTAGTAAAAAAAAATTGGATTTTACCACTGGTGTGAAAGTATCTACGTGATGATTCTAGGGTGGAGTGGGGGATGGGGGGTGTAGGTCTGTCCTCTATGATGTTTATTCTGGTGAACATGCAGTTCTGCTGGGAGACCTAATGTAATTAACTCTATTTGGTTTTTTTTTTACAGACCTTATCCTTTGATATGTGGATTAGGTCTGGCTAACTGATTTGGGGGTTTGAGGAAGTTTGAGTAAAAAAAATCCCCCCCTCCCCACTCCCATTTGCTATTTTTACTCGATTAACTTAATGTCACCTTGACTTGTCAATTGTCCGGGGGAAACCCTTATTCACAGACCATTTAATGTTTCAAGGTGGAAGATGGAAACAGGGTAAAGAATAAAAATGTATTTGGATATAAAACTTCTCACAATGCTGATCTGGGTCTTTAATAAAACAGTAGACTCTTCAGCCCAAATTCGGACCTCTTCGTATCTAAATCAGTAATTTTAAGGCCTTGGTCTTCCTGAGTTTATGGAAAGACGGGTGCTCTCTGCAGATAGAATATCCATTGCTTGGAAAAGGACACAGTGTGCAGGGGTAGGCCGCTGAGGGTTCGGGAGAATCTCTAGCGAAGATTCTGTGCAGTTTGGAGAACCCTCAAATCCCACTCCTGGCTGGCCCCACCCACCCCTCCCCTCCCCTCCCAGGAGTCCCCACATGGTCCATTTTGGATGCAGGTAAGGGCAGGGCGCACGGTCGGCAAGGGTGAAAAACAGGCGTACCGGAAATTCGGGAAGGCCCGTTTCCGGCTTCCAGAGGGCCTCCGGAGCCTGGGGAGGCCATTTTCACCCTCCCTGTGGCTCAAGTAAAGCCTCGGGAGCCCAGGGAGGGCAAAAACGCCCTCCTCCGCCGTGGTGCAGGAGGCCAACTAGGCCACACCCACCATGGCCACGCCCACCCAGCAACCGGGCATAGATCCCCTTGCTAAAACTTTTGAAGCCCAACCCTGACTGTGTGTTAAAAGAAAAGCAAAGTATTTAAAGTAAAGATAATAAAGGGGGCATCTCTAATTGCTGAGCTTCCAAGTTGCATGGATACCCAAACTGGAAATCCGATCCCAGTTTTTTGTTTTTTGTTTTTAAAAAAATATGCCTTTGAAGCAAATATAATAAAACGGGCAGCTGTCCAGCTGGCTCTTTAGATTAATGCTGTATATTAGAAAAAAAAAGAGGTAGAAAGATAAATGATCATATTGGACTGGATATATATATATATATACCCCTCGTGTGCCAAGAATTGCTAATAGTCCTGATGGATGACAATATCCTCATAACAATATCCAGAAGCCCTAATTTGGTCACTTCCCACTTCTATGGGATAAATAGATTAACAGAGTTTGAAGGGTCATCTAGTCTAACCCCTCTGCCCAAACAGGAGACCCTATACCTGTGATGGCGAACCTATGGCACGGGTGCCACAGGTGGCACGCGGAGCCATATCTGAGGGCACATGAGTGATACCCTAGCTCAGCTCCAGCATATATGTGCCCGCCGGCTGGCTGATTTTCGGGCCTTCTGGGCCCACTGGAAGTTGGGAAATGGGCTGTTTCCAGCCACCAGAGGGCCTCCAGGGAGGTTGAGGAAGGCCGTTTTTGCCCTTCCCAGGCTCCTAGAAAGGCTCTGGAGCCTGGGGAGTGAAAAACCGGCCTTCTGTGCCCACCGGCCGGCTGATTTTCGGGCCTTCTGGGCCCACCGGAAGTCGGGAAATGGGCTGTTTCCAGCCACCAGAGGGCCTCCAGGGAGGTTGAGGAAGGCCGTTTTTGCCCTCCCCAGGCTCCTAGAAAGGCTCTGGAGCCTGGGGAGTGAAAAACCGGCCTTCTGTGCCCACCGGCCGGCTGATTTTCGGGCCTTCTGGGCCCACCGGAAGTCGGGAAATGGGCTGTTTCCGGCCACCAGGGGGCCTCCAGGGAGGTTGAGGAAGGCCGTTTTTGCCCTCCCCAGGCTCCTAGAAAGGCTCTGGAGCCTGGGGAGTGAAAAACCGGCCTTCTGTGCCCACCGGCCGGCTGATTTTCGGGCCTTCTGGGCCCACTGGAAGTCGGGAAATGGGCTGTTTCCGGCCACCAGAGGATCTCCAGGGGGGTTGAGGAAGGCCATTTTTGCCCTCCCCAGGCTCCTAGAAAGGCTCTGGAGCCTGGGGAGTGAAAAACCGGCTTTCTGTGTCATCACGTGCCAAAAGCGGGGGGGTGGGGTGGGGGTGGAGCATGCACACATGCGTGGGAGGGCAGGGTACGGGTGGGCATTGAATTATGGGTGTGGGCACGCACATGCACGATTCCCCCGCTCTCTCCCCGCTTTTACGTGACAGCAAAAAGGTTAGCCATCACTGCCCTATACCATTTCTAACGGATGGTCGTCTCTTCTTGAAAGTTTCCAGGGATGAAGCTCCCATAACGTCCACAGGCAAGGATGTTGAAAATGTGGTTTTATCCAAATCAACGTCACGTTCCTTTTAATTCAAAGAGCGTACGTCAAAATCAGAGACCTTAGAGTTTAGTTTATTGATTAACCCAGGGGCCATCTCAAAATGGCAGAGTTCCAAACACAAATTATTCCTAAAATCCGATAAAAATACCGTTTAAAGTGAAATTGGAAAATAACATTCAATTTAAAGCGAAATTGGAACAAATATACAATTTAAAATGAGATTGGGATAACGTAGAATAATTTAATATATAGATAAATAAAATAAAATTATATTTCAGTATCACCCCTTGCAATCTACTCCAATCTGTCATGTCCCCATTGGAGCCTGAATCTGCGGAGGAAGACGAGCGGGAGCTGGAGCTGACGGAGATCGAGGGGTTGGCTTCGGAGGAAAATGGGGAGGAGCAGGCCAAGTCAGGCCAGGGCCCTTCAGGATTGGGACAGCTTGTAGGCAGGGAGGAACAGGGGCAGGACGACCAAGAGAGGATAAGCAGTGAACATGAGGAGAGACAGAGCTCAGGCGATGAGCAGGGACCACCCCTTCCTGATCTCCGAGCATGGAGAATGGAGAGAAGGTGAGAACAGTGCAGACTCAGCCAACAACTCGGGAGGAGAGTGCCCTCCTCTTCACAAGGCACACCTGGGGACTGAGACTTAAGGAGACGCTGTGGGAAAGGGCATTTGTCAGGATGTGCATGAGCAAAACCTTCTGTGCATGCGCAGAAGGTAAAAAACACATTACTTCCTGGTTAAAACCAGGAAGTAACAACACTGGGGCGGGTGGGGGTGGAGCTTTGCTCCACCATCGCTACCGGATGGCCGAACCCACAGACCACGGGCTCTAACGGATCTCCAGATTTGGTAAGAACCGGGAGCATTTCACCCCTGACCAGGTGGTCTTCGGGTTTCCAGTGCGTGGCTGGCACACGCATGCACGCCAGCCAGCTAATCTTAGGGTTTCTGGTGCTCCGGTGCACACGAAGATCAGCTGGCGGGCGCACCTGCGTGTGCTGGAAACCAGAAGAGGAAGCTGCCGATGGCACGCGTGCCTATAGAGAGGGCTCTGCGTGCCACCTCTGGCTTGCGTGCCATAGGTTCGCCATCCTGGATATAGACTATCGTACCTGTCGCTCACCCTCTTATACAGGCAACAATCCAATAGGTTGTGAGTTTGAATCATGGCCTGTTAATTATTCTACTCTCAGAGGCTAGCACGGAAGCAGAAGTGTTCTCTGGGAAACACAGGTTGTCCTTGACTTACGACCACAATTGAGCCCAAGATTTCTGTTGCTAAGCGAGACAGTGCTGAAGCTGCCATTGTCGTTAAGTGAATCACCGCAGTTGTGATGTTAGCAACACGGTTGCTAAGTGAATCTGGCTTCCCCGTGGACTTCACTCATCAGAAGGTCGTAAAAGGGGGTCACGTGACCCCGGGACCCTGCAACCATCACAAAAGTGAGTAACATGGTTGTTAAGTGAATTTGGCTTCTCC
The DNA here is from genome assembly GCA_038048745.1 of Coluber constrictor foxii. Classification (NCBI taxonomy): domain Eukaryota; kingdom Metazoa; phylum Chordata; class Lepidosauria; order Squamata; family Colubridae; genus Coluber; species Coluber constrictor. The sequence continues at coordinate 69,812 of JAWJVD010000103.1, read as the reverse complement.
CATTGACTTGGCTCGTCAGAAAGTCACAAAGTGAGATCAAGTGACACCCCCGGGACCCTGCCACCGTCATAAGTACATGCCAGTTGCCAAGCCTCTGAATTTTGATCACGTGACCATGCTGCGACCGTCGTTAAGTGTGAAAAACGGCCGCAAGTCCCTTTTTTTCAGCACCGTGGTAAGTTTGAACGCTCACTGGAGACGTAAATACGTATTATTCACTTTCTTGTATTTAATAACGAACGGAGACCAAGAGATTTACTGCAGCATAATTTCTCGTGGACAAAGAGCCCATTCTGTCCAAGAAAGCTTTTCGCTACGATAAATCTGTGGGTCCTTAAAACGTCACAAGACGCTCGGGGTTTTTTTCCCTTTCTCCCTTTTTTGGCTGGAAGAGTAACATGGTTACCTCTTTAGAACTAAGATTTATTTATTTTCCTCCCTGGCTGTCAAAAGGGCAGAAGCTGATTGTGGAGGAGATAAAAGGTTGCGATGCCACAAAAGGATGCGATAGGATTTTCCCAATGTAAGTTAGAAACGTAGAAAGCGAAAGGGCAGAAAAACACTGAACGGTCCATTAGTCTGCCCTCTGCGGTTTGGGTAATTTTATTGCACGGATGGTCCTTGACCTAGGACAGGGGTCGGCAACCTTAAATACTCAAGGAGCCATTTGGACCCATTTCCCACAGAAAAGAAAACACCGGGAGCTACAAAACCCTTTTGACATCTCTCTCTCTCCACTCCCTCCCTCCCTTTCTCCCTCCTCTCTTCCCTCTGTCCCTCTTTCTCTGTATCTCTCTATGTCTCTCTCTCTCCCCTTCTCTCTATCTCTCCACGTCTCTCTCTCCCCCTCTCTCTGTATCTCTCTGTCTTTCTCTCTCCCCCTCTCTCTGTATCTCTCCATGTCTCTCTCTCTCCCCCTCTCTCCATGTCTCTCTCTCCCTCTCTCTCTGTATCTCTCTATGTCTCTCTCTCTCTCCCTCTCTCTCCCTCTCTCTCTGTATCTCTCTGTCTTTCTCTCTCCCCCTCTCTCTGTATCTCTCCATGTCTCTCTCTCTCCCCCTCTCTCTCCATGTCTCTCTCTCCCTCTCTCTCTGTATCTCTCTATGTCTCTCTCTCTCCCCCTCTCTGTATCGCTCTATGTCTCTCTCTCCCCCTCTCTGTATCTCTCCATGTCTCTCTCTTTCCCCCTCTCTCTGTATCTCTCTCTCTCCCTCTCTCCCCCCCTCTCTCTGTATCTCTCCATGTCTCTCTCTCTCTCCCCCTCTCTCTGTATCTATGTCTCTCTCCCCCTCTCTCTGTAACTCTCTATGTCTTTCTCTGCTCCTCTCTCTGTAACTCTCTATGTCTCTCTCTCTCCCACTCTCTGTATCTCTCTATGTCTCTCCCCCCTCTCTGTAACTCTCTATGTCTCTCTCTCCCCCCTCTCTGTAACTCTCTATGTCTCTCTCTCCCCCTCTCTCTGTATCTCTCTATGTCTCTCTCTCCCCCCTCTCTGTAACTCTCTATGTCTCTCTCTCCCCCTCTCTCTGTATCTCTCTATGTCTCTCTCTCTCCCACTCTCTGTATCTCTCTATGTCTCTCTCTCCCTCCTCTCTGTAACTCTCTATGTCTCTCTCTCCCCCTCTCTCTGTATCTCTCTCTTTCCCCTACTCTCTCTGTATCTGGCTACTTCTCCATCCCCTGCCATTGCCGTTACCTTCTCAGGCCAGGTGAGGAGTGACTGGGAGGGCGAGGTGCGGGGCCAGCCAGTGGTGGGATCACCTGACAGGGAGCCACAGCAGAGGGCCCAAAGAGCCTCATGCAGCTCCATAACCATAGGTTGCTGACCTCCTGACCTAGGACCACAATTGACCCCAGGATTTATGTTGCTAAGGGAGAAATTTGTTAAGTGAGTTTTGTCCCATTTTACGACTTCTCCCACCACGTTTGTTAAGCGAATCACCGCAGTTGTCCCAAAGGTGCTTTTTTTTCAAGAGGCAACTGGGCTTCCTTGTTTTTTTTTCTCTTTTTGAAGACGTTTCGCTCCAAGAAGCTTCCTCAGCTCTGACAGGATGGCAGGGGAATGGAAGGATTTATACTCCTTGCAGTCTGCTGGTCATTTGCATCCATATTGAGAGTCCTTGAAGCACTTGGAGGTTTCTCTGTGCCCTGAGGGTCACATTCTCATCCAAGAAGCTTCTTCAGCTCTGAACAGCTGATGGGGAATGGAAGGATTTATATTCCTTGCAGTCTTGAGGAATTCTGATCAGATTCGAGAATGCTTGTGGCCTGGTTTGATGACTTCTTCATTCCCATTTGTGCTTCATTCCCATTTGTGCTGGTGGGTCTCCTCTCCTGATCTTCATCACCTCCCAAGTCTTCCCTTGAATTTATTTATTATTATTTATTTATTTATGAATCGAATTTGTATACCGCCGTACTCCCAGACGGGACTCAGGGCGGTGAACAGCCAAGATAAAATACAGTAGCATATGAAAGTTAAAAAATGTTTAAAATAAATTAAATAATTAGAAAACTAGAAAACAATTTAAAAATCCAATTATGTAAAACGTTTTAAAAACCCAGTATCAAGAGGAGGTTCAAGCCAGACCAGCCTGTTGGAATAAGAATGTTTTTAAGGCACGGAGGAAAGTACGTAGGTCCTGTAACCTCCTTATCTCAGGGGGGAGCTCGTTCCAGATAGCAGGTGCCCCCACATCCGTAGAATTTCCTTCTACGGATCACTTCTACCTCACTTTGATAGTCCAAAGGAGTTGGAGATGAAACTGAAAGATAAATCCATTATCTAGATCATGGTTGTCCCAAATATGCTTTTTTTAGGATTGTGGAAGCACTTGGAGGTTTCTCTGTGTCCTCAGTGATTCAAACGGTCCCTGGAGTCTACCATTTTTTTCTGGAAATCCATTCCTACTCCCACACCATTCAGAGGGTGCTCATCCCAAATTGTATAGCTAAAAGTCTGTAGAGATTCTCCGTCATCCGGGTCATGGTTGTCCCAAAGGTGCTTTGTTTTCCAAAAAAACCCCACTAGTCAGGTGACCCTAAAGACACAGATTAACCTACAAGTGCTTCAACGACCCTCTAAAACAGGGGTCCCCAATCTTTTGGACCTCAGGGACCACTAACTTCATAATTTTAAATCCCGCGGACCACTAATATGATCTGCCTCATGACCGGCGGGGTGGGCGTGGCTAGCTAGTCATGTGACTGGGTGGGCGTGGTCAACTTAATGTCATTCATGTTGAAGGGCACCTCACTGGCCTCTACTCACTCCTCCCCTCCCAGCTTCTCCTTTCCTCCCTGCCTGGCCTCCTTAGGCCCCAACAGTTGTTGGAGCTAAGCAGCCACCACAAGAAAGAGTTGGCAGAACAGCTGGCTCAGTTCAAATTGGATCTGACCGAGAAGGAGTCTCAGCAGAAGCACCTCACTGAGAACTACGAGCATAGGCTTTCCAAACAAAGGGAAGACCTGCGGGAGTGCAAGACCAGGTACCGGCGCCTGGAGGCTCAACGGACTGAGATGGTCAGCCAGTTCCAGGCCATGAGGCAGTCCCACTGGAACAAGGCTCTCCGGCTCTTCGGCACCAGTCGCACTTCCCTCCAGCCTTCACCCAAAGCCCTGCACCAGGAGGCTGAAGCAGACCCCAAGTTGGAATTTCTGCCCCCCTCTGACCCTCCCAAAAAGACCCCGTAGAGGGAGACTCTCTGCAGCAACACAAACGTTCATTGCACATATCTGTCTGTAGTTTGAGGACCCCTAATTTAGTGCAAATAATTTTTCTGTGGACCACCAAAATTTTCTCGCGGACTACTCGTGACCACTGCTCCAAAAGGATGCAAATGACCAGCTGCCTGCAAGGAATATAAATCCTTCCATTCCCCACTGTCTTGTCAGAGTTGAAGAAGCTTATTGGATGAGAAGTGAAACATCTTCAAAACCAGAAAGTCCAGTTGTCTTCTTAAAAAGCACCTTTGGGAAAGATAACCTTATAATGCAATCTATCTTTTCAGTATCATATCCCAAATTGTTATTATTCACAGTCAACGTTGCTTTAGAAGGAGCCAATAAACACATGGCAATAAGGACAACATGTTTCTGAGTGGCAGTAATAAATTATTCGAGTTAGCTCTGCTTTTAACGGCCCCTCAATATATAGCTTTGACTCTTGTTCCCCCCAGAGCCTAGGTTCAAAATCCCTAACAATAGTTTGCTTATGAGATCGTTGGCAAACACTTTTCAATTACAGTATTGCGATTTGCTGAAACAAAAAAAAAAAGATGAGGAATTGCTGAAGTGGACAATTTTTGGTCGACACGGATTATTTATGGTTTGGAAAGTCAAAAAGGCATTTGCAAAGAGATCCCAAGGATCGTGTCCAAATTTGTTGAAATAACCAACACGGAGGGGTGTAGAGAGTTGCTAAGCATCTGAATAAAAATCACACCCATGTAAGGATAGTATTCCCTTGGTCAGTAAGAGAATTATTAGTGGCTGCAGTCATTTGCTTGATGAAAATATCGATCTACCATGTGTTGTTGGAAACAGGATATTAAGGACTGTACAGAAAGATCTGTGGTGCAAAATGTGGAGCGGCCACTAGATGGCAGTAAAGGCAGGTGGAGAACTCTAACTCTGTCTCGCCATCTAATGGTTGATTAGATTTTTTGCAAATCTCAAAGCTTTATTTTAACAGATTAACAGAGTTGCAAGGGACCTTGTAGGTCATTTAGTCCAACCCCCCACCCAAGCAGGAAACAATACACCATTTCTGATAGATGGCAGTCCAATCTCTTCTTGGTAGCCTCCAGGGATGAAGCTCCCACAACTTCCAAAGGCAACTTCTGTTCCATCGGTTGATTGTTCTCACTGTCAGAACATTTCTTCTTATTTCTAGGTTGAATCTCTCCTTGATTATTCCATCCATTGTTCCTTGTGTGACCTTCAGGTGCTTTGGATAATAGCTTGACCCCCTCCTCTCTCTAGCAGCCCCTCAAATATTGGAAGATGCTATCATGACTCCCCTAGTCCTTTTGTTCATTCAAGTCAGATTAACAGAGTTGTTAAGGATCTTGTAGGCCATCTAGTCCAACCTCCCACCCTACAGGAGGAGACCCTACACCATTTCTGACAGATGGCAGTCCAGTCTGTTCTTGAAAGCCTCCAGTGATGAAGCTCCCACAACTTCTGAAGGCAACTTCTGTTCCATGGATTGATTGCTCTCACTGTCAGAAAATTTCTCCTTATTTCTAGGTTGAATCTCTCCTTGTTCAGTTTCCATCCATTGTTCCTTGTCTGGCCTTAACGGAAGGAATCAAATTAAAATGGCCAATATCATAATATCTGCTCTGGTTAGAATATCCAGAGGTTATGGATCCCTTCCAAACTCTCTTAATCTGTTAATCTAATTTACTCTTTATGATCGGGTCAGATCACCAATGGATTTTGATAGGTGAGGTATAGCTATCTTTTAATTCTCCTACTGAAACCAATGAAATTTTATAAGACCCCGTTTTTCTTTCTTCAGAAGACTAAAGCTACTCGCCCAGTGCCCATTTCAACATAAGCCTGCTTCATGGTGACCTTGTTTTAATCATTGTGGGCTGTTTATCTAACACCAGCAAGCTTCCTCAAGACTCTAAGCCTTGTCTGATCGGTGTATCACATCATCTTTTTTTTTCCTCCCAGTGACAAATCCAAATTTGGTTGTTTGCGTTTGTTTGCATTTGTCTGTTCAAGAATTGGCCTTTTTATTCACACTAGATGCTGTTTTAGGATCTCTTTCCTGAGCACAATACCATAGTCTCTTGAGACTGAAGGATGCCGATGATTCAAGAATGAAATAATATACTTCCCCCCCTCCAGTGTACAAACGGACCATTTTATTGCCATGAGATCTGCAGCGTGGTACAGCTGCCAATAACTCTTTTCATCTTGTTGGTAAAATGTGTAGTAAAGTCAGGGTTTCCTCGGGTCTAACACTTTCCTAGCCGACTTCTGCTCGCTGCCTCTTTTCCTTCTTAGAGGCAAGTGATGAATGGGGAATGTTATGACATCACCGGCCATGGTTATTTCACTTAGCATTTCTAGGAAGAGACTGGGAACAAAGATGGCAAGGAGATTTATTTCCTGATCCGTATGTTAACCTTGAAGTTACTTTGCATGCATTCTGATGGATGGTAGTTCTCCACTGAATCTATGGGAGTTTTCAGGGTGAGGGGTCCCTCTCTGAGCTTGGTTGATTTTATGACCCAAACTAAGTAACATCTTCAATGCTAGAAAGGATTGGTGTTTGCAGGAGGAGGAGGAGGAAGAGAAAGAGGAGAAAGAGGAGAAAGAGAAGAAGAGAAAGGAGAAAGAGGAGGAGACAAGGAGGAAGAGGAGAGAGAGGAAGGAGGAAGAGAAAGAGGAGGAAGAGGAGAAAGAGGAGAAAGAGGAAGGAGGAGGAGAAAGAGGAGGAAGAGGAGAAAGAGGAAGGAGGAGGAGGAAGAGAAAGAGGAGAAAGAGGAGAAGAGGAAGGAGAAGGAGGAGGCGGCAAGGAGGAAGAGGAGAAAGAGGAAGGAGGAGGAGAAAGAGGAGGAAGAGGAGGAAGGAGCAGGAGGAGAAGGAGAAGAGGAGGAGGAAGAGAAGGAGGAAGAGGAAGAGAGGAGGAGGAGGAAGAGGAGAAAGAGGAAGGAGGAGGAGAAAGAGGAGGAAGAGGAGGAAGGAGGAGGAAGAAGAGGAGGAAGAGGAGAAAGAGGAAGGAGGAGGAGAAAGAGGAAGAAGAGGAGGAAGGAGGAGGAAGAAGAGGAGGAAGAGGATAAAGAGGAAGGAGGAGGAGAAAGAGGAGGAAGAGGAGGGAGGAGGAAGAAGAGGAGGAAGAGGAGAAAGAGGAAGGAGGAGGAGAAAGAGGAGGAAGAGGAGGAAGGAGCAGGAGGAGAAGGAGAAGAAGAGGAGGAGGAAGAGAAGGAAGAAGAGAAGGAGGAAGAGGAAGAGAGGAGGAGGAGGAAGGGGAGAAAGAGGAAGGAGGAGGAGAAAGAGGAGGAAGAGGAGGAAGGAGGAGGAGGAGGAGGAAGAGAAGGAGAAGAGGAAGAGGAGGAAGAGTGTGCTAGACCTGTCCCTGTTTCCGGTTGAAACGTGGGTGCTCCAGAAGGATGGATCAAAATGTGGGTTCTCCTGAAGAGAAGCTGTTCAATTTATGGGATCCTCTGATGAGTTTTTATTCATCAGGGCTTATAAAAAGCTTGCTAGGATTGCAAATGGCAGGAAAGCCAAGAAGTTTTCGGCCCATTTGATGTGCCACACTGCCATGATACAACATGTGCTTGTGGATCCTCAGATGGCAACAAACTGTATCTCATACAGAACTTTATGTTGGTTTCCCTTCAGTTGGGTGTCATATGTTTCCAAGCACCCAACTTAATTAGGTTATAGATCATGATTTTAATATCGCAGAGGGGTCAAGTAACCAAGATCGATTTTACAGAAATAATGAGACGGGCACAAAAGCATTCAGGCAGGAGTTTATTTTGTGTAGGTTATAATTCTGCATTTGTTTTCTATGCTTTGGGTTAATTAGCTACCATGTTGAATTCAAAATGCGATAATTAAGCAAATTAAAGCTGCAGCATCATTATTAATGAGGCAAAATATGCTAATATGTTTTTGATAAATAGCTTTTTCTTTTGTTCCGCACGTAAAGCTGGCAAACATCTTTTATTTCAGGCCAGACAGCTTATCTCAAGTGATTAAGGCAAAAAGGGTTCAGCATTATACACTGCTGAACAAATGCTTTAAAACAGGTAACCATCGAAATTAATAACTCGCTTTAAAAAGGCAAAGGAGAAGAAAGATAGCTTGATTTGCAGCTAATAGATTAAAGAAATAACGACAGAACAACAACAGCAACAAAAAGGAAGGAGAGGCTTGGTGTTGGCTGTTTATTTGAAGTCATGCCATTTTTGGTTTTAAAGAAATCGTCGAAACAGTGGTGAAATCTAAAATTTGTTAATACCGGTTCTGTGGGCGTGGCTTGGTGGGAGGGGTGGGGGTAATGTGGCTGGGTGGGCGTGGCCATTTGTTTTTTTACTTTTAAAACCATTTTTTCTATAACCTCTTCGGCGAAGAGGTTGTAAAAAAATGCTTTCAAAAGGCTCTGACGATCTCAGCTGAGTTGCCTGATCGGCAGAGACTTTTTTTTCTTTTAAAAGCCTCTGCCGATCAGGCAACTCAGCTGGGATCGTCAGAGGCTTTTAAAATAAAAAAAAAAGAAGCATCTGCGAGAAAGCAACCAAGCTCAGAGGACCCCTCAATTACTTCTGTTTAGAGGGAATAAGGACATCAGTTTCAGAAACTAGCCTATTTCTCTAAGAGTAGAACATGAGTTTCTTCTCCTCCACTATCCAAGGAGCCTGGTTGGGACATGTTTTCAGGAATCCTTTGATGAACGATCACCTCTACTACAAAGGAAGATGCTTAGGTGGAAACTGTGACCTCCAACTGATGAACATTTTGTTGATGCTTAAGGTCATAGGTAGAGTGTCCCAAGCGATGAGCATGCGGTCTGAAAGCGGAAAATGTTTAATATTGTATAAAAAAAATAACTTAACAGCGAGATGCAAACTTCACAGGATTTTCTGGGCCAACATTATGATTAAGAGAAGATCTATTACATCCACACCGTTACTCCTCCCCTCCCTGCACCTAATTTATGAAGCTCATTCGTCTCGAGAAAACAGCAATTTCTCTATTTCTGACATTAGTAAACCTATTAAGAAAATCCCGGTAATGAAAAATGCTGGGTGGAAAATATCTTCTTAAGTATCTTTGTGAGTCAAGTCGCTAATGACAATTGTTTGGCATCTCTAATTACTCCTCTAATGGGAGTTGTGATGAGAATAGGATGTCCTATTTAGAAGAGTTTAAATAGGAAGGAGAAGGAGGAGTGCATGGTCCCTCGAGTCTTTGATCCGTAGCTCCTTTCACCTTCTGGCCTGGTCTTAGGCAGATGACCTTCTATGGCAGGGGTCTCCAACTTTGGCAACGTTAAGCCTGGTGGATTTTAACTCCCAGAATTCCCCAGAATTCCCTGGGAAATTCTGGGAGTTGAAGTCCACCAGGCTTAATGTTGCCAAGATTGGAGACCCTTGTTCTATGGAATTGAGTATGTCTAGTCCAGTGAAAAGAAGGACTAGGAGTGACATGATAGCAGATCTAACAGGCTGCCCCAAAGAAGAGGGAGTCAAGCTATTCTCCAAATCAGGACAAGAAGATGATGTCCCAGTGCCTTGAAGCCGTGCGGGCCTGGATGGGGAGAAACAGGCTTCGACTCAACCCCTCCAAGACCGAGTGGCTGTGGCTGTCGGCGTCCCGATATAGCCAGCTGACACCATCGCTGGTTATTGGGGGCGAATCATTGGCCCCCACGGAAAGGGTGCTCAACTTGGGCGTCCTCCTGGACCCACGGCTGTCCTTGGAGGATCACACGACAGCTGTGGCCAGGGGAGCTTTCTATCAGGTTCGCCTGATACGCCAGTTGCGGCCCTTTATTATGGGAGGATTATGGGAGGCAACTGGACTTCCTTGTTTTTCTTTGAAGTCGTTTCGCTTCTCATCCAAGATGCTTCTTCAGCTCTGACTGGATGGTGGGGAATGGAAGGACCCGATGATCCAGTCACAGCTGAAGAAGCTTCTTGGATGAGAAGCAAAACATCTTCAAAACACACACACACACACACACACAATATCAGAAAGTCCAGTTGCCTCTTGAAAAAGTACCTTTGGGACAACCATGAGCTGGATGACTGAGAATCTCCATAGCAACCCTAGAATTAAGGAGAAATTTCCTGACAGTGAGAACCATTCATCAATGGAATGGCTTGCTTCCTGAAGTTGCGAATGTTTCATCACTGGAAGTTTTCAAGAAGAAACTGGATTTGCCTGAAATGCTATAGGACAGGGATGGTTCACCTTTCTGCCATTGCATACCAAAAATGGGGGGAGTGTGTCTGTGTGGGTCACACACATGTGTGCCCACACCCATAATCCAATGCCCACCTGTGCCCCGGCCCCCTGTGCGCAACCCCTCCTGCGCTCCCCCCACTTTTGGCATGTGATGGCAAAAAAGTTACTGATGGGCCCGGGAGGACTGTTTTTTCACCGTCCCCAGGCTCCAGAGGCTTTCTTGGAGCCTGGGGAGGGCAAAAACGGCCTTCCCCAAACCCCTGGACGCCCTCTAGAGGCCGGAAATGGCCCGTTTCCTGACTTCCAATGGACCCGGAAAGCCTGAAAATCAGCTGGCTGACACATGCATGCGCACTAAAGCTGAGCTAGGGCAATGCTTGCGTGCCCACAGATATGGATCTGCATGCCACCTGTGGCACACGTGTCATAGGTTCACCATCATGGCTGTAGGATCTCCTGCCTGAGCAGAGAGTTGGATTAGGAGACCTCCAAAGTCTCTTCTAACTCTGTTATTCTTTTATGGTGCATTGTCTTTTAACTGGGAATCTCTCTGAAGAATACCAAAAGGCCTCTTAGCCAAATAAGAAGTGGTCAGATTAATTAGGCTGATCTAGTTTTTCTTTGCGCCAGAAAGACCAGTTAATTGCCTATTTCAAGCTCTATCTCAAGATTTTGAAAAATTTGTTAAAAATATCCCTCTGGCCTTCCATTTTCTCCGGTAACATTGTATTGCTAACTAGGGCATACAAAACCTTTGCCAGACCAATTCTTGAATACAGCTCATCCGCCTGGAATCTACGCTGTATATCAGACATTAACAAGATTGAATGGATCCAGAGGTATTTCATGAGAAGAGTCCTCCACTCCTCTACTCACAGTAGAATCCCTTATGCTACAAGACCTGAAATTCTGGGCTTGGACAATCTGGAACTGTGCCGTCCGCCGTCCGATCTAAGCACAGTACACAAAATTGTCTGCTACAACGTCTTACCTGTCAACGATTTCTTCAGCTTCAACCACATGGGTAAACAATCAATACAAACTCAAGGTAAACTGCTCCAAACTCGATTGCAGAAAATACGACTTCAGCAACAGAGTGGTCAACGCCTGGATTGCACTACCCGACTCCGTTGTTACATCCTCAAACCCCCACAGCTTCAACCTCAAACTGTCTACTGTGGACCTCACCCAGGGGTGAAATCCAATTTTTTCCCCCTACTGGTTCTGTGGGCGTGGCTTGGTGGGCATGGCAGGAGAAGGATATTGCAAAATCTCCATTCCCACCTCACTCTGGGGCCAGCCAGAGGTGATATTTGCCGGTTCTCTGAACTACTCAAAATTTCTGCTACCGGTTCTCCAGAACCTGTTAGAACTGCTGAAATTCACCCCTGATCTCTCCCCATTCCTAAGAGGTCCATAAAGGGGGAATGCTTTAGTGCACCAGTTTGCCTACAATCCCTGTCCTACTGTCCTCATTTATCCATACTTACTTCCTTTGTTTATGTTTATAACTATACCTGCTATCTTGTGCATGTTTGACAGACAGACAGACAAACAAACAAACAAATTGACATTTGAAATTAGAGAACAAGAAGATAAACAATATTATAAGATATGGGATTTATTTTACCAATGGCTAGATAATAAAACATGGAAATGAAATATGAAATATAAAATGAATGTTAGAATACAATATGTGAAAATAAGTTTTTTTTTGGAATGATAATGCCCTTGTTGAATAAATGACAAATGAGAATAATGATATAAAGATATATATCAGGTTGATCATATGAGAAATTAAATAATTAGTAAAATATGATTATGGGGAAGAAGCACAAGGGATTTTTAATCGATCGACACACTGCTTGAAATTGTAATGGATGAAGGATGTTTTATGCTTTGTTTGTTTAAAAATAATTTTTTTTTTGCAAAACAGCAGCAACAACAAATAAATAAATAAAGGATAAATGTCCCCAGTATCAAAACAACTCACAATAGCTGTCACCACCATGCAATCAAAGCCGCATCCTTGTCACGTGTCACAAAATACATTCAAGATGGGTGTGGCATCGATTGCACAATTTTGGCCATTGTCCTGACTTCTGCAAACACTCCTGGAATCTAGAAATCTTCCAGTCTTTCAAAACACCATCCTAGTTCCATTTTTTTCCTTTTTGTATTATGCCAGGGTGTACAATTTTGTATGCTTCCTCTGATAACATTTTTTCCGTCCTCCTTCCTTGAATGCTCAATGAGTTTATGCGATTTTATTTTTTTACGTAAGATGCAGTATGCATCCCCCCAAAAATCCTGTTTGGCAAACTCGCTCAAAGATTTGTCTTACCATCTGGCCTGCTCATGGATGGCGGCATACTCTATTTTCGCCTAATACAAATTCAGCAGATGCTACAGGACAGCTCCATAAATAAATAAATCTTGATACAATCAGAGAAGGCACAGCGATGTTGTGGTATTTATACAGATGTGGGTTTAGGACTAGGTAGAAAAAAAAACAGGTTGTTGTTTTTGCCTCTCTCGGTTGCAAAATTTCCCCAAAAGTGACAATAGAATTCTCTTTGAAGGAGGGAACAAAAATGATATACAGATTTTCTTTAATGAGCTCTGCCCTGCCAGAGATGTATTTGAAAAATGTACAGAAAGCCAAAGGCATTTTTTCCCCATCTTATTCCCTTACTTAACATGATCCTGGGATTTTGTTCTGATGTGGTGCTCTGGGAAAAACTTGGCACTGAGTGTAGAACTCATTTCATGACTTTTGGGAATGGTCCAAAGGAACTTTAAAAAAAAAAAATCTGCATTTTCATTTCGGAGGAGAGAACAGGAGAGGAGGGATGAGCCAGCCAATGTGCTAGAACACAACTCATGTCAATCTAATTCAACCCATCCCATCCCATCCCATCCCATCCCATCCCATCCCATCCCATCCCATCCCATCCCATCCCATCCCATCCCATCCCATCCCATCCCAACCCAACCCAACCCAACCCAACCCAACCCAACCCAACCCAACCACCTCAACCTAATTCAACCCAACTCAACTCAACTCAATCCAACTCAATAAACCCAACCCAACTCAACTCAACTCAACTCAACCCAACCCAACTCAATCCAACCCAACCCAACCCAACCCAACCCAACCCAACCCAACCCAACCCAACCCAACTCAACCAAACCAAACCAAACCCAACTCAATCCAGCCCAGCCCAGCCCAGCCCAACCATTTCAACCTGATTCAACCCAACTCAATTCAACTCAATCCAACTCAACTCAACACAACCCAACCCAACTCAACTCAACTCAACTCAACTCGACCCCTACCCAACCCAACTCAACTCAACTCAACTAACTCAGAGGAATGGCTTGCCTTGAGAAGTTGTGGGTGCTCCATCACTGGAGGCTTTTAAAAACAGACTGGACAGCAATTTGCCCAGAATGTAAAGTGTCTTCTGCTTGTACAGAGGGTGGGACTAGAAGACCTCCAAGGTCCCTTCCAACTCTGTTATTCTGTTATTCCCTTCTGTTATTATTTGGACTTTCCCCTTTAAAACAGTACAATGCAGATTGACCATAGAAGAACTTCCTGTTTTGATGGAGGTAGAAAACATATTAACAATGTAATTGGAATAAACATATTAAGCAATGTAATTGGAATAAATTAAATGAATAACCAGAGCCCTAGGACATAAACTAACCTGAGAAGAGCTATAGATCAAATGTTTCAGAGTTGTCCTGCATAAATGCACATTCTAGGTGGTCAGATTCATACAATCCCAAATCTGGTTTGTTCTAAGCTTAAATTTAGCCACAGTCATATGTAAATCTTAATTTGTGATTTCTGGGTGGACCAAACTATTTCCTTCTAAGCAAGAGAACACCTATCCAGGTGAGCAACACGCTGACATTAAACAGAATAGAATCTACGGATAAAATACTTTTCATGAGGAGTTACTTAACAGGATGTTTCAGCTGACCTTGGATGGCAAATCCAAGGTTGATGAATTTTATTTTTTTCCCTTGCTTAGAATCCTTGTTCTAACTCTGCTTTCTAAAATGTCCATTAATATGGAAGGAAAACCGCCCCGCCTCCCTCCATGAATAATGAGGGAATGTTTGGAACTGCTGAGTGGGTGAAAAAGAGCGTCAAAAAACTGAAATCAAGATTAGAAAGCAGAAGAGAAAACAAAAAGCTCATAATGGGGCTGACAGATGACTCTGAATGGCTTAGATCAGCAAGATTTCAGAAGTGATATGGTAACAGTGTTGAATTTAGACTCGGCCCTGTGAATATCTTCAGATTCTTCCTTTCCTTTCCTTCGGCGGGACTGTATTTGAAACTGGTAGCGAGCTGAGATCCGTGTCAGTGTAGAGTCAATAAATCTATCAGAGTCAGTGGACTGCAGCTAAGGAATAGAGTAAGCTTTATTTTAGTTAACTTTCTGTTGGGGAAGTACTTCCCCAAAGAAGTAATTTAATGAGTGAGTTACTCCGTTATAGACACTGGCTGGTTAGCTCCCTTATACTTTTCTAAATCCCTTCACAGATAGTTGAAGGTTGAGTGCACAATCCTAACCATTGTAAATCACGACATGGTTGGCGTTGCTGTGGTCTTCTAGCAGCCTGTGGAGCTGGCAGTAGAGTCAGACAGTGATGAGGTTGAGGAAGAATATGGGCCAGTCCTGGAGTCAGGAGAAGGCCTGGATGAGGGCTCTGCGTCGGAGGCAGAGACGGGGCCAGGGCCATCTGGGAGTGATGTGCAGACTTCGGAGCCTCCAGAGTCAGACATCAGAGAGGCAGAGGAACAGGAAGAGCCTGTTCCTAGTGCACACATGAGAAGAGCTGCCAGAAGGCAAGAGCAGCTAAAGCAAAAAGGACGACTCAGGAGTAAGGCCAGGAGATGATTGGCCCCTCCCATAAGGCTTAAAAGACCAGCAACGGCTCTTGGGCTCTTTGTCGGAAAACAACGTTGATAGATTTGTTTCTTGTCTTGCTGCATTTATTTCTTGTCAGCGACTTCTGCTCCTGAACTTTTGCCAAGAAAAGCCTTTGGCAGGTTGCCTAATTAGACCGAGATTGGTGATAAGGCTGAAGAATGGTGTTATGAAGAATTTGTTTTGAATTAGTTTGGACCACGCTGAGAATGAGGTAATTCTTAGCTGTTCTAATAAAGTCTGTTTGTTTTCGAACTGATTGTGTCTGATAATACCTACCTGGGCCTGGGTCACAACAGGCGTGGCTGTCAGCATTCCAGAAAAACCCCCAACTCCAAGTAAAAAACTCTAAAGCAAGCATTTTTCTATTTACTAGAATAGATAAACTGGCATAGCTGGGAAAACCCGAATCTGAGAGGCCCGGGTTTTCCCTCAGTAAATTGAAACCCCCAAAACCATCCTCTCACTCCTCAGTCGATCACATACTCCAATCACCATCTGTCCCATCTCGAGACAGCACTCCGACCACTCCTTCTCCAGATTTATTTATTTATTTATTTATTTATTGATTTATTTATTTGTTATTTATTTATTTATTTATTTATTTATTTATTTATTTATTTATTTATTTATTTATTTATTTATTTATTTATTTATTTATTTATTTATTTATTTATTAGTTCGATTTATATGCTGCCCTTCTCCGGAGACTCAGGGTGGCTTACAGTGCGTTAAGCAGTAGCCTTCATACTTTTGTATATACTTTCTTAGTAGGGCTTTCGGGCCCCTCTAAGCGGTGTTCTTTTTTATACAAAGTCAGCTTTTTGCCCCCAGAATCCGGCTCCTCATTTTACCTACCTCGAAAGGATGGAAGGCTGAGTCAACCTTGAGCCTGGTGAGATTTGAACTCGCAGTAATTGCAGGCAGCTAGCAACTAAGTGCTACTTTAACAGCACTTAGTCCGCTGTGCCACCAGGCTCTTGTGCAGGATCAGCCTGACCTTGACCGACAGGAAGAATGCTATTATGTCTACAAACAACCCCTCTACTAAATTCCCCCTCCTACTTTCCCACACATGAGAAGATGGCCGCATGGAAGCTTCCCGCCTAATATGGCTTCCAAAGCTTACAGTGCCCTAGTTTGCCTCCTGCACCACGGCGGTGTGTGCGTGTGCGTTTCACCTTCCCCAGGCTCTGAAGGCTTTCCTCGAGCCTCTGGGAGGGTGAAAACTGCCTCCCCTGGGCTCCGGAGGCCAGAAACAGGCCCATTTCTGGCCTTCCGAAGCTTCCAGGAGGCCCATTTTTTCCCCTCCCAAAGCCTCCATGCGAGCTCTGCATTTACCTTGCATCCAAAACGGGCTGTGTGGAGACTCCTGGGTGGGGCAGGGCAGGGTGGGAAGGGTAGGGTGGGATGGGCGGGGTGGGGCGGTGCTAACCAGGGTGGGATTTGGATATTCTCCAAACCAGCCATAAAGTTAGCTCAACCCTATCCTAGACCATTCCAGACAAATGGCTCTCCGGTCTCTTTTTGAAAGTCTCCAGTAATAAGAGCACCCACAACTTCTCAATGCAACTTCTGTTCCAGTGGTTAATTGTCCTCCTTGTTAGAAAGTTTCTCCTTCATTCCAGGTTGCTTCTCTCTTTGCTTCATTTCCATCTGTTGCTTCTTGTCTTGCCTTCAGGTGCTTTGGAAAATAGGTTGACCCCCTCTTTTTTGTGGCAGCCCCTCAAATACTGGAAGACTGCTATCATGTCCTTCTTTTCTCTAGACTGGCCACCCCCAATTCCTACAACCCTTCTTATTTATTTATTTATTATTTCAATTTATAAACCGCCCTTCTCCTTGCGGACTCAGGGCGGTGAACAGCCAGAATAAAACATGGTATACAAAAGTTAAAAACAATTAAAAATTATTAAATATTATTCGGCCAAGAATTAAAACAACCCAATTTAAAATCAATGTCAAATTTAAAAACGGAGGATGGGATCAAGCTAGCCCAGCTAGATGGAACAAATGGGTTTTAAGGGCCCGACGAAAGGTCCAGAGATCTGGAATCCTGCGTATCTCCGGGGGTAGTTCATTCCAGAGGGTGGGCGCTGCCACAGAGAAGGCTCTCCCCCTGGGGGTCGCCAGCCGACACTGTCTGGCTGACGGCACCCGGAGGAGGCCCTCTCTGTGCGAGCGTACTGGCCGGTGGGAGGCTATTGGCGGCAGAAGGCGGTCCCGCAAGTACCCAGGTCCTAAGCCATGGAGCGCTTTAAAGGTGGTCACCAACACCTTGAAGCGCACCCGGAAGACCACCTTCTTCATCTCAACAGGCCTAATAGATTTGTTCTCCCAGCTGGTTCACCCTGGATTCCAGTGGATGCCATCCTTATTCTGAGAATGGTGGATGTGTAGGAGATGACCAAGGGCGGAATCAAACTTAACATAGATTTTGAATCTCTACACCCCCACCTGCCAAAATCCAGCCGTCCTTGAAGTCTGTTGACTCTTGTCTGATGCCAACTCGCCTTGAGCATTAGTAGTTCAAATTCTTGTGTATTGCTGTTGTTGTTCAATCCCAAAGTCCCATCGGACTCAGTCCCCCAATCATCTTTGTCGCTCTTCCCCGGTTCCTTGGCTTCCATTGTAGACAGCTGTACTAACAATTTTGTGGTTGACATCTGACATCTATGGAGAGCTGTAACAATCCTGTCTGAGCTTCTTTCTCCTTCCAAATGGGTTACTAACTTATCAACTGTAGGGATTCGCTTAACAATGGTGGCAATAAAGGTCATAAAATGGGGCAAAACTGACTTAAGCACAGTGTTGCTTAGCAATGGAAAGTTGCGGTCACAAGCTGAGGACCTATGACCACCACTTATGACTGACAGTGAATGATAATGACAGTGAGTGACAGCGAGAAAACAATTAACCACACTGAAACAGCTTGCCTCCAGAAGTTGTGGGTGCTCCATCATTGGAGTCTTTTAAGAAGAGACTGGACAGTCACTCGTCTGAAATGGTATAGGATCTCCTGCTTGAGCAAGGGGCTGGACTAGATGACCCCCAAGGTCCCTTCCAACTCTATGATTCTGTTAATTAACTGGTGGAACAGCTTGCCTCCAGAAATTGTGGTTGCTCCATCACTGGCGGCTTTAAAGAAGAGACTGGACAAATATTTGCCTGAAATTGTATAGGGCAGGCAGGGGTCTGCAACCTTAAACACTCAGAGAGCCATTTGGAGCTGTTTCCCACAGAAAAGAAAACACCGGGAGCCACAAAACCCTTCCTGTGTCTGACTATTTCTTGAACGGCCACAAAATTAGCATATGTAGTTGAATTAAACCTTCTGTTTTCTTCTGAAACTTTTCTTTTCTTGGATTTATCCATGGTTGGCCTACCGGGGGTTGGAAAGCTCAATAAATCGTGTGCTGGCTGGAGTCGCACATTGGCGGTTGTGACGCATATTTTGAGTGACAGGGAGCCACAGCAGAGGGGTGAAAGAGCCACATGTGGCTCCAGAGCCGCAGGTTGCTGACCCCTGGTATAGGGTCTCTTGCTTGAGTAGGGAGTTGAACTGGAAGGCCTCCAACATCCCTCCCAGCTCTATTCAGTATGTATGTATGTAGGTATGACTGCCGTTAACAGAGACACGTGACGAGAAAGGATTAAGAATTAGATGGTGTTAAATTCAGCCACCGGCCTCCTCAGCTGCCTTGATGGGTCCTTCTACCTTCTACTTCTTCATGCTGGCAGCATCCCGTCTTATCCCTTCCCTGAATATAGCGATTTTTTTCCTCCAAGCTATTGTTAAGCCTTTCCAGATCCTCTTTCCTGCCTTCCATGCGACATTTTATTGCGTATTTATACTGACCTTGAGACTGGTAAGAATGCCGATCGGCCTCGATACCTTCAGCTTCCGAATAGATCATTGTTCAACGCTACGTTTGTGTACCCGGTGAATAATGCACGCAGGGTTTGCATCTAGGTTTTCAAAAGCTACGTAATGACAGGGCAGGAAAACGCTCGTGTCGGAAAACCGGATGGCTTTAAACAATCCGCTGTTTACTGAAGGGTCCCTCCTTTTCTCAAATCCGAATCAAATCGAAACGGCTTACAAATCAACGCACGGGTGCCACCCGTTGTTTTCGCTTTTTAATAAGACGAGCCGGGATATTTTAACACGCAAATAGAAAGGAGGCAGAAAATGATACCATTTTATATATACTGTATATTAGTGCAGCTGGGGAATGTTGCCAACAACTTAGCCAAGTGCCAGGAAATGCAGGAATAACACCAAGCTTTACTATCACTGTCAAGGAAGCGATTTATTCTGAAAGGGCTGTCCTGAAATACTTACTGTAAAGATGATGAGAGTTTTAAAGACTAGAGTATCGTTTTCTGATGGGAGACAAACCACAAATCATCATCATCTTCTTCTTCTTCTTCTTCTTCTTCTTCTTCTTCTTCTTCTTCTTCTTCTTCTTCTTCTTCTTCTTCTTCTTCTTCTTCTTCTTCTACTTCTTCTTCTTCTTCTTCTTCTCCTTCTCCTCCTCCTCCTCCTCCTCCTCCTCCTCCTCCTCCTCCTCCTCCTCCTTATCATTCTTCTTCTTTCTTCTAATCTTTCTTCTTCTTCTTCTTCTCCTCCTCCTCCTTATCATTCTTCTTCTTCTTCTTCTAATCCTCCTCCTCCTCCTCCTCCTTATCATTCTTCTTCTTTCTTCCTATCATACTTCTTGTTGTTATCATTTTTCTTCTTTCTCCTTCTCCTTCTTCTTCTTCTTCTTCCTTCTCCTCCTCCTCCTCCTTATCATTCTTCTTCTTCCTCCTCCTCCTCCTCCTCCTTCTTTCTTCTAATCCTCCTCCTCCTCCTCTTCCTCCTTATCATTCTTCTTCTTTCTTCCTATCATACTTCTTGTTGTTATCATTCTTCTTCTTTCTCCTTCTCCTTTTTCTTCTTCTTCTTCTTCCTCCTCCTCCTCCTTATCATTCTTCTTCTTTCTTCTAATCTTTCTTCTTCTTCTTCTCCTCCTCCTCCTCCTTATCATTCTTCTTCTTCTTCTTCTAATCCTCCTCCTCCTCCTCCTTATCATTCTTCTTCTTCTTTCTCCTCCTCCTTCTCCTTATCATTCTTCTTCTTCTTCTTCTAATCCTCCTCCTCCTCCTCCTTATCATTCTTCTTCTTTCTTCCTATCATACTTCTTGTTATCATTCTTCTTCTTTCTCCTTCTCCTTTTTCTTCTTCTTCTTCCTCCTCCTCCTCCTCCTCCTCCTCCTTATCATTCTTCTTCTTCTTTCTCCTCCTCCTCCTCCTCCTCCTCCTCCTCCTCCTCCTCCTCCTCCTCCTCCTCCTCCTCCTCCTCCTCATTCTTCTTCTTCTTTCTTCTAATCCTCCTCCTCCTCCTCTTCCTCCTCTTCCTCCTCCTCTTCCTCCTTATCATTCTTCTTCTTTCTTCTTATCATATTTCTTCTTCTTCTTATCATTCTTCTTCTTCTTCTTTCTCCTTCTCCTTCTCCTTCCAGTGTTAGCTCAACTCAGGGGATAAAGCAACATTTGGGTTAACTAGAAATTTGGAAGTTACAGGGCCCTTGCTCCTTAAGACCTTCCTTTTCTGACAAGTGCATCTATTTCCCCCTTTTGCAGAACAATGGATGGTTCGCTAAAAGGCTGCTTCTCCCCCTCTTATTTAATTTTCTATGCTGCTTTTCTCGCCATGCTTTTGAAGTTGCTTTCCATTCCTGAAATATTGGTGTCTTAGCTGATGCCAAGATTAATGGCTAAAATGTTTCCTTGTAAAATCAATCTCCGGTAAATACTCAGGTTTGAAATTATTTTAATGTTTTCTGGAAACCAAAAACCTTGCCAAGAAAACAATGTGACAAATAGAGTTTGCCTTCCTTCCTTCCTTCCTTCCTTCCTTCCTTCCTTCCTTCCTTCCTTCCTTCCTTCCTTCCTTCCTTCCTTCCTTCCTTCCTCCCTCCCTCCCTCCCTCCCTCCCTCCCTCCCCCCTCCCTCCCTCCCTCCCTCCCTTCTTTCCCCTCCTGTCCCCTCCCCCTCTCCCTCCCTCCCTCTCCTGAAAAAGATGTGCTTGGCATCTCAATCCTTTTTCCAGAGAGACTGAGCAAACAACAACAACAACAACAAAAACTCGCCCTGGTTTAGGGTTAGCCCTTTGCCATCTGCCATCTTGAAAATTAAACGAAAGGACAGGTCACTGTGGGATAAACCGATTTGCTCCACAAAGTGGTTAACAACTCATGAATAAAACTTTGTTAGGGGGAGGAAAAAAAAAACCCCTTAGACAGGCTAAAGTTTTCTTTTTGAAGTGCTCTTTCTCCTTTCCAGTTCATTTCCATCGTTATAAAGGGGGGGAAGAGCCCTCACATGAAGCTGTTTGTGTGCTCGGAGAAAGGAGTTTGCAATCTGTGCCGGAGGAGTTGCCCACCACATCTCTAATGGCTTTTCAATGATAATTGGCACATAACATTTGTTCTCTTTGCTCTTGGTGTTTCCACAGCAGCAGTTTGGCCTCTTAATGTGGAGAGTTCCTTTTGTCTCGGGCTCCTTCTAGCAATCGCCCCATTTCCCTCCCTCTCTTTTCCTTCTCAGGGTGTGATCGGTTGGCTTTGGGAAACACAAGGGGGAGCAGAGAACTAAGGTTCCCCCCCCCACCCCATAGGACAAAATCAAATTTGCATCCAAGGCTCACTTTGAGAAAAAGTGAAAGACCTGGAGATTAAAAAAAAAACATAAGAAGAACAGGATGTAGGTTTGACTAGTCTAGAGAAAAGAAGGACTAGGGGGGAGATGAATAGAATAGAATAGAATAGAATAGAATAGAATAGAATAGAATAGAATAGAATAGAATAGAATAGAATAGAATAGAATAGAATAGAATAGAATAGAATACAGTTGGAAGGGACCTTGGAGGTCTTCTAGACTAAGCCCCTGCTTAGGCAGGAAACCCTACACCACCTCAGTTAAATGGTTATCTAATATTTTCTTAAAAACTTCCAATGTTGGAGCATTCACAACCTCTAGAGGCAAGTTGTTCCTCTGATTAATTGTTCTAACTATCGGGAAATTTCTCCTTAGTTCTAAGTTGCTTCTCTACTTGATGAGTTTCCACCCATTGCTTCTTGTCCTGCCCTCTAGTGCTTTGGAGAAGAGCTTGACTCCCTCTTCTTTGGGGCAGCTCCTGAGATATTGGAAGACTGCTATCATGTCTCCCCAAGTCCTTCTTTTCATCAAGCTAGACATATCCAATTCCTGCAACCGTTCTTCATATTTTTTTAGCTTCCAGTCCCCTGATCTTCTTTGTTGCTCTTCTCTGCACTCTTTCTCAACAAAATGTTAGCGGTATTCCAATATTTGAGGGGCTGCCACAAAGAGGAGGTGGACATCTTATTTGTAAGAGAAGAAACAATGGATGGAAACTAATGGAGGAGAGAAGCAACCTGGAATTAAGGAAAGACTTCCTAACAGTGAGGACAATCAACCAGTGGAAGAGAAGTTGCCTTCAGAATTTGTGGTTGCTCCATCAGTGGAGGCTTTTAAGAAGAGACTGGCCTGGCCTGAAATTGTATACATTCTCCTGTTTGAGCAAACATGCTCGGTTCTCTTCACTTCCTCATTGAGAAGAATTCCATATCTGTTGGTCCTCAGGGTAGTACCATACTAGATCTTCTGAGATGTTTGTTTAATTATATAATTGCCCTGTTCAGAAATGAGTTTTGGGGAATTTGGAAGGATTGGATTTTAATCCTGGAGAAGCTATTTTGATTCAACGAGACTCTATGCAAGGATAGAGTAGATGCATTACATAAAGAGAAAGAGACATCATTCTTATCAAGGAGAGATCCAACCTTGAAAGGAGAATTTTTCTGACAGTTAGAAGAACTCATCGATGGAACGGATTCCTTCTGGAGTTTGTGGGTGCTTCATTGCTAGCGGTTTTTAAGAAGAGATTAGATAGCCATTTGTCTGAAATTTATAGAGTGTCCTACTCAAGAAGGGGGTTGGATTAGAAGACCCCTGAGGTCCCTTTCAGCCGGATGACTCTATGTCTTATTCTGCTTTTCATTACAAGCTACAAGTTGGTACTAAATTCTGAATTTTAACATGCCAGGAACAGACAGATGGGCAGAGGCTCTGTGGAATCAAACCTATTGATTGGGTATGTCTAGTTTAATGAAAAGAAGGACTAGGGGTGACATAATACCGGCGTGGCAATATCTGAGGAGCTGCCACCAAGAATTCTCCAAAGACTTGAAGGCCGAACAAGAAGCAACGGATGGAAATTAATCAAGGAGAGAAGCAACCTGGAACTTGAGAAACTTCCTGACAGTTAGATCAATCAATCACTAGAACAGCTTGTTTTCAGAAGCTGTGGGCCCTCCATCACTGGAGGTTTTCAAGAAGATATAGGACAGCCATTTGTCTGAAATGTTATAGGGCAGTGATGGCTAATCTTTTTGCCATCGCGTGACAAAAACGAGGGGAGCACGGGGGGCAGGAATGCCCACACCCATAATTCTATGCACCTCACCCCCACACATGCATGCATGACCCCCCCTCCCGCTTTTGGCATGTGATGGCATGGTGGGCCCAGAAGTTGGAAAATAGGCCATTTCGGGTTTCCGGGGGAGTAGGGAAGGCCGTTTTTGCCCTCCCCAGGTTCCTAGAGAACCTGGGGAGGTGCTTGGGGAGAACAAAAAATGGGCCTTCTGGTCCCACTGGAAGTCGGCAAACAGGCTGTTTCCGGCCTCTGGAGGGCCTCCAGGGAGGTGGGAAAAGCCGTTTTCGTCCTCCCCAGGCTCCAGAGCCTCTCTAGAGCCTGAAAATCATGTGTGCGCCAGAGCTGAGCTCGTGTGCACACCAATATGGCTCCATGTGCCACCTGTGCTACAGAGCAAAAGAAAGCAAGGAAAAATGTCCTGAAGGCATCTCCATGACAGAAGCAGCTGAGTTTCTGTGTGCATAATCGGTACACCTCCTCCCATCTCTCTTTTAGTCATGTGACTCAAGGGAAATTATTAAGACCTTGGAAAGAATTCCAGAAGCCTTTATACTGTACTTTCTTCTATTCATTCTATCCCAACAAAATGTCACGGCAATGCAAAATGAAAGAAAGAAGGATGGAAGGAAAGAATTATAGCATAGCATAGCATAGCATAGCATAGCATAGCATAGCATAGCATAGCATAGCATAGCATAGAAAATAATGCAGAATAGCATAGCATAGCATAGCATAGCATAGGATAGGATAGAATAGAATAGAATAGAATAGAATAGAATAGAATAGAATAGAATAGAATAGAATAGAATAGAATAGAATAACAGAGATTAAAGGGACCTTGGAGGTCTTCTAGTCCAACCCCCTGGTTAGGTAGGAAACCATACAGACAAATGGTTATCCAACCACTTCTTAAAAACATCCAGTGTTGGAGCATTCACAACTTCTGGAGGCAAGTTGTTCCACTGATTAATTGTTCTAACTGTCAGGAAATTTCTCCTTGGTTCTAGTTTGCTTCTCTCCTTGATTAGTTTCCACCCATGGCTTCTTGTCCTGCCCTCAGGTGGTTTGGAGAATAGCTCGACTCCCTCTTCTTTGGGGCAGCCCCTGAGATATTGGAACTCTGCTATCACATCTCCCCTAGTCCTTCTTTCCATTAAACTAGACATACCCAGTTCCTGCAACCGTTCTTCATATGTTTTAACCTCCAGTCCCCTAATCATCTTTTGCTCTTCTCTGCACTCTTTCTAGAGTCTCCCCATCTTTTTTTTACATCGTTGCGACCAAAACTGGATGCTGTATTCCAATGTGGCCTTACCAAGGCCTTTTAAAGTGGTAAGAAAGAAGGAAGAAAATGTATATCCCAACGAAGAGAAGGATTAGAGGTGACGCGAGAGCTGTCTTCTGGTACTTGACGAGCAATCATAGGGTATCTGAGGGCAAGACAAGAAGCAATGGATGGAAGCTTATCAACGAGAGAACCCACCTGGAATCAAGGAGAAGTTTCCTGATAGTCAGAACAATTAAACGGTGGAACAGCTTGTCTTCTGGACTTGAACTACTACTTAGTTGGAGGTCTTCAAGAAAAGATTGGATAGCCATTTGTCCAGAATGCAATAAGATCTCCTACCTTGAAGAGGGGGTTGGATTAGAGGACCTCCAAGGTCCTTTCCAGCCTTGTAATTCTGATTGATTGGTACATGTAGTCCTCGACTTACAACATGTCATTTAGTGACTGTTCAAACGGCACCAAAAAAAGTGACTTAGAACCATTTTTCACACTTATGACCATTGCAGCATCCCCAGGGCATGCAATTTACATTCGGATGCCTAACAACTGATTCACATTTACGACCAGTTGCAATGTCCTGATGTGTGTGTGTGTGTGTGTGTGTGTGTGTGTGTGTGTGTGTGTGTGAGACGTTGATTCCCTTTGGCCACCTTCTCACAAGTCAACTCAACGGGGATTCCAGATTCGTTTAACAATCGTGTTACTAATTTAACAACTGCAGTGGTTTATTTAATGACGGTGGCAAGAAAGATGGGGCAAATCTCACGAAACAATTGTCTTGCTTAGCAACAGAAAATTTGGGGGTCAGTTGAGGCCGTAAGTCGAGGAGTCTTGTACAAGAAAACGTGTAGCGGTTTGCTCTTTTCCTCAATTCTCTATTTTTTTATTATCCTAGGATGGTGTTATTATATTGATTGCAGAAGGCCCACGACCAACTTCATCCTTTCCCCCCTGAAGAGCTCTTATTAGAGTGATGGTTAGTCATAAAAACAGCTCTGTTGTATCTTAGACCAGCATTTTATTTCTCACACGTTCTTCTACTCATGTTGTTCCTTTGCAACTCTCATCTGCTATTTGGAGGAATGTTCTCCCCAGTCTGGAGTTAACATTACATCTTGAGACTCATCGTCCTTGATAGACCTTGATAGTCCAGACGTACTCTTATGGATGCTAAGAACATCACAGGTTCTCTTGGGCAAAACTATTATTTTCTCCATCTCTTTCTCTAGTGTGACCTACTTTAAGAAAGGCTGAATTACCGAACTCTTCGGTGAATTCAAGTGACCTTCTAATTTTTGCTACCCGATTTTTGCCTTGGAGAATGTGTACATTCTACGTAATTTAAGCTGTAATTTGGGAATGAAAAGAAAGGGAATGTTTGAGTATGAGAAGTATTGCAAGACTCATGCTGGAACCCATCTTCTCTCTCACACCAGAATGTGCTCTTTGGGCTATTCTACGCGCCGTATTTATGTAGTGCCTTCCTATTGGTTGACTGTTATTTTGATGGATGACAATTGGCTCTTGTTGCCTTTTGCTGCCAAGTCCTTGCTCCTAAGTATCTGATAAGCTGGTGGTAAATCAGCACTCCTGTTGACTGACAAGGGGCCCATTTCCCAGGCTTCAATTATTTCCCTGGCTGTTTTTGTACCTGCTCGGCCAACAATCTTAGTAGCTGAGAAATTGAATGTATGCCCTTGTTCATTTCAATGTGAGGCTAGCAATGAGTTCGGGTCATTCATTTGTGAGAAGTATTATAGGTTAACGTGATCAGTCTTATCAGCTCTCCAAGCCATAGTTAGAGGATCTTCCAAACCACACTTGTTATACTGTATATATTGAGTGTAAAATCCAGGTGAATATGAGATGATTGACAGCAAGGAGTCAAAGTGTGTTCTGTATCTCTTTGCTGTTCTCTATTGGTCATCCATCTTCTGACCTCAGCTTCCTTAGAAAGCATGAAGCAGTCTTAGTCCCACAAAACCTCTTTTATTTATATGACAGTAAATTACTTTCATTTACAGTCCACAAGGCTTGGTAAACAGTCTTTTGGAGGAAGGTTATCAACACCCACCTTATCTCCCTTGGAATGCTGTCAGAGAACTAATTGCCAAATGCAGGGCAAGGCCAAACTTGGCACAGAGTCAAACAGAACTTTTCAAAGCTTTTACCGACCAGATGAACTAATTGCTTCCTGCAAAAGCTCACGTCCCATTCGCTTTTCTTTTATGTCTTATGGGAGGGGCCAATCATCTCCAAGCCTTACTCCCAAGTGGACCCTGTTTTCTTAATTGTTCTTGTCGTCTGGCAGCTCTGCGCATGTGCACACTGGGAACACTTGATTTATATGTACACACATCTCTCTTTAGTTTTATTATCAAATTCACCTAGACCAAGGTATCTATCTATCCTGCGTCCCTTGTAGAAACTATATTGGTTTTATGAATTGTTTATAGGATCCATGCTATGAATTTTGCATAAAATAGCTGCAGAAGAAATGTGGCTAGATTTGTGTTTGTATTTTCACGGATATATGGGGAACGGTTGATGTTTAATTGATTATAACAATATTAGCGAATGGGTGCATTTGCCGGCTCACAATATATGTTCTTCAAAAACGCATTTAAAAAGTCAAGGCTGTAAAATCACAGCTTAAATATAACTGATTTACAGCCAGGAGCTGTTGAAAAGAGAATAACACTCTTATTATTTGACCCTCCTAAATACCATTGACGAGGTTATATTGTACTCTTCCTGAAGGACGAAATTTCTAGATTCAACTTATGTTGAAGTTTAGTTGGCACATCAGTTGGTGTGTTGACTGAGACGGCAGCCGCTAAAAAAAAAAACCCCAGGCAAAGTCCATAAGAAGAAATCAACCCTCCCCTGTTATCCCAAATAAAATATTAACCATAAGGGAAAGCGTAAGAAAAGCCAAAAGATTAAGATGCTAATAAAAAAACTGCCTGAAGTCCATTCCACATTCCAGCCAGACGCCTAAAGGAAACATTGTAAGAAGAAGCTAACTGCAGTTTCTGGCACTTAAGGCGATAACAAGCTTATTGAAAGAGGAAACCAACTATCTAGATGGCTCCATTCATAAGCAAAGCAAATACTGCCCTCAGAAGTCCATTCAAGGCAGGATATTTCGAAACCCCTTGCAGCAATTTTGGCAGCCAACAAAAGCAGAGTGATCGGATGAGAGCAAGCAGCCCTTCACCCAAAAATCTAACACAGGACAGAGCCATCACAGCCACAATAAGAATTATCCAACCTATTGCACAAACCCAAAACTTCAAAGTTACGGAAACTATAACGATCCATCCACTCATTCAGACATTGGGTCAGCTGCCCCAGAACCACATGCTGTTGTTGGGTTTTGCTCGGAGGGGGTATTCAGTAGGTTCTGAGCAGTTCTGGAGAATCCATAGAGGAAATTTTGAGTACCGTATTTTTCAGAGTATACAATGCACCTTTTCCCCCTCCTAAAAGAGGGTGGAAAAGTTGGTGTGCTTATACACTGAATACAGCCATTTTTGGCTTCCTGAAGCCCTACCCCCCATCCCATTTTTGTGAAAAATGGGCCCGTTTTCCACAAAAACAGGGTGCGTAGAAAGTTTAGGAGGCCTGCAGAGTGCTCCTGTGGGGGGGGGGGGGGGCAAAAATCTTTTTTTTTCTTACTTACCTCTTCGAAATCTTGGTGCGTCTTATAGTCTGAAAAATGTGGTAGTTCGGAGAACCTACTTTGCTTAATGCATTGTAAGCTGCCCTGAGTCTCCGGAGAAAGGTGGCATATAAATCAAATTTTTAAAAAAGCGGTAAAACACCTCCCAAACCCTCTGTGTGCCCCACTTTTCACAAAAACAGGCAAAAAATGGGGTGCACAGAGGGTTTGGGAGTGCTCCTGGGGACCAGGGAGGGCAAAAATCTTTTTTTTTCTTACTTACCTCTTCAAAATCTTGGTCCGTCTTATAGTCCGAAAAATACAGTAGTTCAGAGAATCGGTAAATACCGCCTCTGACTGGCCCCGCCCCTATCTATTCTCTGCCTCCCGAGTCCCAGCTGATCAGGAGGAAATGGGGATTTTGCAGTATCCTTCCCCTGGAGTGGAGTGGGAATGGGGATTTTACAGTGTCCTTCCCTTGCCATGCCCACCAAGCCATGCCACACCCACCAAGCCACACCTACAGAACTGGGAGTAAAAAAATTTTGAATCCCACCACTGGTTCTGCTCATCAAAAAAACAACTTTCTTTCCAGTCACCCTCCATGTTATTTCCAGAGTCAGCTTGGAACTGAACCAGATGGATTTTCCTTCCAACAGTCCATCTTACGAATTGCTCTAATTTTATCCACTCAGGACTACATTATACATGGGGCTGTTTTGGTGGGTTTTTCAGGAATGTATGGATCCAGAATGGACACTGTTGTACAAACCATGATCTATTTGTGCTGGTTTCTGGGCACAAATGATGGCTTTAATTTTGAAGGCCTTTAAATCTGGAGCCTCTGTTATTTGGAGCGCTGCCCATGGTACAAAATCATAAGAATCTCTTTCCTTATTTACCATTATGATATAAGCGATGCTCTTTATAGATTTTTGTTTGAGAAGACGGATGGCTCCCTAAATCTGTTATTGCGTATAGATTTTAAAAACCCATTTTTCTTCGAAATGTGTTTATTGCTCATGCCGTTTTATTATACGTGAAGCTTTGATTTGCCTTGTTATCGCTTTAAAATTCATTTTCAGATGATTTGTGACTGGGGTGAAGACGTTACAGGGAGGCGCATCCTCACATGGTAAGTGTTGAAAAATGGCCGAGGAATCCATTGAAGAAATGGATCCATTTCTAAAAAAACGTGGTTTTCTTTCATGTCCCACCGTGGAATTGAGGGCACAGGTGGGACCTCGGATGCCCCATCTGATAATCAATGACAATAGGGAGTCCTAGCTAGCACTGAAGATGTTACTTAGTCGGGTAATAAAATGTCAAACAACCAAGCTCAGAGATCATCAAGGACCCCACGGTTCTCCTCCTCCTCCTCCGCCCTATTCTCCTCTTCCTCTTCCTCCTCTTCCTCTTCCTTCCTATTTTCCACATCCTTCTCCTCCTTCCTATTCTCCCCTTCCTCTTTCTCTTCCTCCTCCTCCTTCCTATTCTCCTCTTCTTTTTCCTCCTCCTTCCTATTTTTCACATCCTTCTCCTCCTTCCTATTCTCCTCTTCCTCTTTCTCTTCCTCCTCCTCCTTCCTATTCTCCTCTTCTTTTTCCTCCTCCTTCCTATTTTTCACATCCTTCTCCTCCTTCCTATTCTCCTCTTCCTCTTCTTCTTCCTCCTTCTTCTTCTCCTCTTCCTCTTCTTCCTCCTCCTTCCTCTTCTCCTCTTATTTATTTATTTGTTTGTTTGATTTGTATGCCAGCCTTCTCCAGAGACTCAGAGCTGCTTACAATGCATTGAGCAATAGCCTTCATATGTTTGCATATACCTGCTTAGTAGGGCTTGCCACCCCCCCAAGCGGTGTTCTTTTTTTATACAAAGTCAGTTTATTGCCCCCACAATCCGGGTCCTCATTTTACCTACCTCGGAAGGATGGAAGGCTGAGTCAACTTTGAGCCTGGTGAGATTTGAACTTGCAGTAATTGCAGACAGCTGACAGCTAAGTGCTACTTTAACGGCACTTAGTCCATTGCGCCACCAAGGCTCCTCTTCCTCTTCCTCCTTCCTAATTTCCACTTCCTCCTACTCTTCCTTTCTATTCTCCTTCCTCCTCCTCCTCCTCCTCCTCCTCCTCCTCCTCCTCCTCCTCCTCCTCCTCCTCCTCCTCCTCCTCCTCCTCCTCCTCCTCCTCCTTCTTCCTATTTTTCTCTTCTTCTTCCTCCTCCGTCCTATTTTCCTCCTCCTCCTTTCCTGCATCTTTGTGGCAAAACACTTGAGGTAAGTGATTCCCCCCCCCTCATTGTATTACTTATTTATTAAAACTGGTAGAGCATAACTAAGATGACAAAAAAATAAATAAAACAACTCTGAAAAAACCTGGAATACAATGGGCTTGCAGAGTTTAACGGGAAAGATGGCTAGGAGCGATTTGTAAAATATTTTTAAAAAATTGATTTCCTTCTCCCAGCCAGATTTCAAGACGCATTTGCTTCCTTCATTACATGTGCCTCGTGTTTCGTTTTGGTTTTTTTTTTTAAAGAATGGGTTCGTTAGACGCTCGAGTAATTTGCTTTTATTAATTAAGGATAACTTTTACCTTGATGTGTTCCAGTCCTCTTTGTTTCTCCATCTATTACTAAATTCCTCCCTACTCACACTCAATGCCCCTTTAAGAAGGGTTCACAATAAATTAGCCGTAAAGCTCCCCGATAAACGTGCCATTATTGAATAGACAAGGTTTGTTAGCTGAACGCCATTTCTTGATTAAAATCTACACACATTTGTTGCTCATATGCTAGTTGGGATAATGCAAAATAATTTGGGTACATTCTCATACGTTAAGGGCAGGCTCCTGCAGTCTTCGATAAGTTGGGGTGATTATATCTCCAAAATTGTGCCAGTTTTGTTAATTTGGCACTTGAAAAACAGGTGTTTATTCATGTATTGGTTCGATTTATATGCCGCCCTTCTCCGGAGACTCAGGGTGGCTTACAATGCATTAAGCAATAGCCTTCATACTTTTGTATATACCTGCTTAGTAGGGCTTTCGGCCTCCCCTAAACGGTGTTCTTTTTTACACAAAGTCAGTTTATTGCCCCCACAATCCGGGTCCTCATTTTACCCACCTCGGAAGGATGGAAGGCTGAGTCAACCTTGAGCCTGGTGAGATTCGAACTTGCAGTAATTGCAGGCAGCTGATGCTACTTAACAACACATTAGTCTGCTGCGCCACTAAGGCTCTTTCTGTTGGAAGAAATATCCATCTGTTCAGTTCCAAGCTGGGAGAAAGACACTAGAAACATGGAGGCTGACTGGAAAGAGGGTTTAATGGAAAAGCAGAAAAAGCGCATCAGTAGTGGGTTGCTCCCGGTTCGCACCGATTCTATAGAACCGGTGGTAAAACCTGTGGGAGGCCCCACTGCAAACCGGTAGTAAAGGTAAGTAGAACCCACCACTGAAGCTCATGGTTCTGGGCAGCTGACCATGTGGAGTTGAGAGTGTAAAAGGTAAAGGTAAAGGTTCCCCTTGCACATACGTGCTAGTCGTTCCCGACTCTAGGGGGCAGTGCTCATCTCTGTTTCAAAGCCAAAGAGCCAGCGCTGTCCGAAGACGTCTCCGTGGTCATGTGGCTGGCATGATTCAACACCAAAGGTGCACAGAATGCTGTTATCTTCCCACCGAAGGTGGTCCCTATTTTTCTACTTGCATTTTTTTACGTGCTTTCGAACTGCTAGGTTGGCAGAAGCTGGGACAAGTCATGGGAGCTCACCCCGTTATGCGGCACTAGGGATTCCAACTGCTGAACTGCCTACCTTTCAATCGACAAGTTCAGCGTCTTAGCCATTGAGTCAATATATATATACACCTTCTCTTGGGCTTTGCACTTGAACTTCCTGTTCCTGTGCAAGAACATGTATTGTACTGGGGAGGGTCATAGCTATGTAGGTTGTCTGAGTTCTAGGTTTGGTTGACATTTTCTAAGTGATGCAATGTCCCCAGGTGATTGTGCCATATCTGCTGCTAGATGGGTTAATCCTACGATGTCCTGGAGAGTCATGTCTTAATCCCACCACCCTGGAGCTGGAGGTCTTTTGTCTTGTAGATAGACTGGCCCAGTCTTTCTTAATGGGCACCAAATATCTGTTGGAGGCAGAGAGCTGGGGCTCTGAGTTTCTGTCTCCCTTAAGATTTTTATTTCTCTTTTAGAGGAAATATTTCATCCTGCCTTTTTAAAAACATTTCTCAAAATATTTCATTCTTCTAGGACGGGGATGGGTGCTAACTTCCTACACAGGGTAAGTGCTGACTTTGGAAATACGGTTAGCAGGGGTGGAATTTGACTATAGAACTATAGACAGAACTTCTAGACCTGAGATGCAAAACTCTGAATGAGCAATAGGTGGCAGCAAATAGGTAATATTTTCCCATGTCTGTTTTCTCCCATTGGATGTTTCTATATTAGAGAGACAGCTTTAAACAATCACCAGCCATAAATAGAACAGAAACATGGTTTTCAATCCAATGGTTTATTGATTCACAAGCCATGTTCCTTCATGGTGTTTCAAAAACTGGCTTACCCTTGGGTCCTTCCTTCACAAGCAACACCCTTTGAAAGTTTGGAAATTAAATACACAGAGTGTCAAATACGGGTCATTTTACCCTGGTTTCCTCTTAACGCTTCTTATGTCACTCTCTCCAGGGTTTAGAAGTAGCAATTCTGTCTCAAGAGTTGCTTCCTACAACTCTGGTAAATAATGACTTTCTGAGGCCCAGATCTTCTCTTCTCTTTTTACTTATTGCCGTTTTATGGCACCTCTAAAACCATTATCCCCTTTCTAGCCAATGGTTTTTGGTAGTTGTATTGTGAGGCCTTTGAACTCTGGTGCTGGAGAAGACCCCTGCGAGTTCCTTGGACTGCAAGGCCATCCAACCGGTCAGTCCTAGAGGAGATCAACCCTGACTGCTCTTGAGAAGGCCAGATCCTGAAGATGGAACTCAAATCCTTTGGCCACCTAATGAGAAGGAAGGACTCCCTGAAGAAGAGCCTAAACATCTATTGCTTCTTGTTCTTGCCTTCTACTGCTTTGGAAAATAGGTTGACCCTTTCTTCTTTGTGTAAGATAAAGGTAAAAGTTCCTGACTTTAGGGGGCAGTGCTCATCTCCAAAGAGCAAGCGCTGTCCAAAGACATCTCCGTGGTCATGTGGCCGGCATGACTCAATGCCAAAGGCGCACGAAACTCTGTTCCCTTCCCACCAAAGGTGGTTCCTATTTTTCTACTTGCATTTTTTAACTGCTTTCGAACTGTTCGGTTGGCAGAAGCTGGGACAAGTCACGGGAGCTCACTCCGCTATGCCGTGCTAGGGATTCAAACCGCTGAAAGGCTGACCTCCTGATTGACAAGCTCAGCGTCTTCGCCAGTGAGCCACTGTGTCCCCTTCTTTGTGACAGCCTCTCAAATTTTGGACCACTGCTATCACATCACTCCTTCTTTTCAGAAGACTAGATGTCATTGATGCAATGGACATGGGTTTGGGAAAACTCTGGAAGACAATGGAGGAAAGGGGTGCCTGGCATACTATGGACTATGGGATTGTGGAGAGTTGGACATAACTTAGCAATTGAACAACAATAACTTCCCTTGGATGCAACTGTCTTCTATCTGGAAGAAGACTGACAGGGGAGGGGACTTTCCTTCACTACTCTTAGTTGAAAGGCAGATGTCATTGGTTGCAAGGAACATTTCTCCTAGGTCTACCAAATTAGCTCTTCAATAACCAAACGGTTCTTGTTGGCAGCAAAAAGTCGGAATTTTTGCCGTTAACGGTATGTAGAGATCCTGCAGATTTTGGCAACCTAGTTTTGGGAGCCCTAATTTCCCCAAATTTACCTGTTCTGAACAAAACTGGGCTTGGCAACAGCCACTCATTATTATTTATTTATTAGTTTGATTTATATATGCCGCCCTTCTCCGGAGACTCAGGGCGACTTACAATGCATTAAGCAATAGCCTTCATGCTTTTTGTATATACCTGCTTAGTAGGGCTTTTTGGCCTCCCCTGAGCAGGTGTTCTATTTTATACAAAGTCAGCTTATTGCCCCCATAAACCGGGTCCTCATTTTACCTACCTCGAAAGGATGGAAGGCCGAGTCAACCTTGAGCCTGGTGAGAATTGAACTCACAGTAATTGCAGGCAGCTGGCAGCTAAGTACTACTTTAACAACAGCAGTTTAGTCCACTGCGCCACCAGGCTCTCATTCCCTATTTATCTCTTTTTTACAGAAAAAAAAGCACCTGGAAATTGTAACTCATGCAAAAATCAGCCACTAGAATGATAGGAAGAATATTATTTTCGGTGACCTGTGCTGCTTGCCACTCCATTTCTGGACTTGGCTCAAGGATGTGGCCTTAATATTTAATGCTTTGAAAAATCTCAGACCTGAGCACCTTACAGCATTCCAGTTTCCATATGCTTCTGTTCCTATGCTTCACTTATCGTACGCATCATTTCTTCTGAAGCTAATTACAGGAGTTGGGCAGTTCTTCTGAAGGGCCCTGTCAACAGAGATTCATCAGAATACATACTGTAGCTCCCTGTCAGCTCCTAGCATCTGATTCCGTGAATCTTCATTAATTTAAAGCTGGGAATTCAGAACAGGCCAAATTCCTCCACAATTCTGATTGCTAATTACAGAAATACAACATGTTGTAGCACCGAAATGTTTTGCGCTTGAAAGATTTCAAGGGTTTGGAGCTTGAAAGAAAACGAAGATTTTCTTTGGTCCAACTTAACATCACCCTGCCAACAAAAGTGCATATAGTCAAGGCTGTGGTTTTCCCAGTTGCAATGGATAGTTGTGAAAGTTGGACCATAAGGAAGGCTGAGCGCCAAAGAATGGAGGCCTTTGAATTCTGGTGCTGGAGAAGACTCCTGTGAGTCCCTTGGACTGCAAGGTGATCCAACCGGTCAGTCCTAGAGGAGATCAACCCCGACTGCTCTTTAGAAGGCCAGATCCTGAAGAGGAAACTCAAA
This sequence comes from Coluber constrictor foxii, assembly GCA_038048745.1. NCBI lineage: Eukaryota > Metazoa > Chordata > Lepidosauria > Squamata > Colubridae > Coluber > Coluber constrictor. The sequence continues at coordinate 34,441 of JAWJVD010000103.1, read as the reverse complement.
TCCTTTGGCCACCTAATGAGAAGGAAGGACTCCCTGGAGAAGAGCCTCATGCTGGGAAAGATGGAGGGCAAAAGAAGAAGGGAACAACAGAGAATGAGGTGGCTGGATGGAGTCACTGAGCTTAAATGGATTCCAGAGGATGGTAGAGGACAGGAAGGCCTGGAGGAACGTTGTCCATGGGGTCGCGATGGGTTTGAGGTGACTTTGCAACTAACAGCAACAACCAAGAAAATAAAAACCTGCCATATCTTAATTTTATTTATTTCTTTATTGAATTTATATTGCCACCTGTTCACCCATGGCGACTCAAGGCAGCTTACAGAATATAAAACCCCATTTAAAACAATAAAAAAATAACAAAAAGAATCAAATAAATTAATATAGTACAATATAACAAAATCACCCCCCACCTCCCACCCCACACCTGGGTGACATCTGATCACACAAGCCATTGAATGGGCTCCATCCCGCTCTGGGTTCCCCAGGCCTGCAGGCAGAACCAGGTCTTCAGCGCCTTCTGGAAGAGTGTCAGAGTGGGGGCCATTCTAATCTCTGGGGGGATGATGTTCCAGAGAGAGGGAGCCACCACAGAGAAGGCCCTTCTTCTGAGTCCCACCAGGTGTATCTCCCTCAGGGAATCCCGCAACATTCCCTGCCTCCCCACTCTGATGGGTTGGGTAGATAAGACCAGCAAGAGACGGTCCCTCAGATAACCTGGTCCCAAGCCATGAAGGGACGTGGTGGCTCAGTGACTAAGACACTGAGCTTGTCAATCGAAAGGTCAGCAATTCAGCGGTTTGAATCCCTAGTGCCGCGTAACGGGATGAGCTCCCATTACTTGTCCCAGCTTTGCCAACTTAGCAGTTTGAAAGCACGTAAAAAATGCAAGTCGAAAAATAGGGACCACCTTTGGTGGGAAGGGAACAGCGTTCCATGCGCCTTTGGTGTTGAGTCATGATGGCCACATGAGCATGGAGACGTCTTCGGACAGCGCTGGCTCTTCAGCTTCGAAACAGAGATGAGCGCCACCCCCTAGAGTCGGGAACGACTAGCACATATTTGCGAGGGGAACCTTTACCTTTACTTTTAAGCCATGAAGGGCCTTAAAGGTGACAATCAGCACCTTGAATTGCACCCGGAATCAAATCGGCAGCCAATGCAGCTCCCGCAGGAGAGGCGATACATATGCATACTTGGATGTGGTGTGGATGAATCCTGGAATGATATCAAAATAACGGGGAAAATACTAGTTTAAGGTCAATGCAGCTAAGAATATACCTGGGGAGAAACTCAAGGATGCATTACAAGGAATGACAGAAGGAAGATGTTACCAAGACATATTTGCACCATGGTTAAATCCAAGGGAAGAAAGGCCTTTGCTCAAAATCTTTTTTTTTTTTTTCATTCTGTATTTTTAGATTACTTGCACGTTTCATCCAGAATGATGTAATCTCTGGTGTTGCCAGAATGATGGAGAGACTGTCCATCTCAGTGGTGGGATTAAAATAATTTAACAACCGGTTCTCTGCCCTATTGAATGGCTGGGTGGGCATGGCTATGTTGGGCGTGGCCAGGAGGTGTGACAGGAAGCACTTGGCCTCCTTCACCCCCGGGAGCAAAAATGGGTTGTAGCGGGAGACACGCCCCCCCCCTGCAGCCCATTTTGGGCCTAGTAGGCCTCCCTGCACTTACCTGGGAGCCAAAAGGGGGCGGGTGGGACTCCTGGAAGGAATGGGGCAAGGAGGGGCGGGGCCAGAAATTTAACTACCGGTTAATCCGAACCGGCCTGAGCCCGTTGAATCCCACCATTGGTTCATCTTGAAATTTCTAAGTTGATATTAAAATTTTTACCTCTTTGGCACAAGTCTATCTTCTGGTTGGTTTCCAGGAATCTCTGCACACCAATGTTGAAGCTTCCTTCACTGCATGGGGTCCTGGTTGTTGTGGCACCGCTCCTGGCACCAAATCAAAACGTGTTTATAAGCAACTACAATTCCACCGTGCTTTGAAAAATATTCCTTCGCAGTCACGCTCGTTCCCACACAGTCCCCCCCCCCCAAAAAAACCCAAGAACATCCCAATTTCAGCGAATTTCATTTTTTTTTGTGGCTCAGTGCTCTGAGCTTTAGGGGCTAGAAATTATTGAAAATTATGGGGGGTGAGGTGGGGTTGGCGGAAAGAAAGCTGCGAGAAGAAATGGGAACGGCATCTACTTCATGCATTTTTAATTGCTTGAGGTTGTAAAGCCATTCTTTGGAAAATATTGTACAAGCGTTCTTCTTAGATTTCCACGACTGTAGAGCAGTTGGTTACAAGACACTGTTTATTAATAACTTATTTTCATATTGACTTTTTAATTGCTTTTCTAAAGGGAAAAGCGTGTTTTGTTCCCAAATACTAAAGTTCCCTCTCGTTTCGAGAAAATTGTTTTGTTTTTCGTCTGTGTTTGTGTGTGTACTCAAATTTATGGTTGGAGGGAAGAGAAAAAAACTAGGCTTTTAAAACTGTTCATGTTTTTGTAGCAAATAAACACAGAAACTTGTAGTAACCTAAAAAAACAAATTTATTGTGCCCTGAAGTTTGCTGGAAGTTTGCAATTATTCCAGCATTTAGAGTAGGAAAACTTTCTTGGCACTGGTCACTTCCTACGTAATTGTTAAGCAAAATGGACCAAGAAAATACACACACACACACACACACACACACACACACACACACACACACACACACACACACATATATTGGCACACATGATCCTCTCTATTTTCATTTTCTTTCTTTACTTTTAAAATTCATTTCACAGGTGCTGGTTTTGTTAGTGTAATTTTCTCCCGCAAGAGCACTTTTTCAGAAATTTCAGTAACGTACAAAAGGCTGTACAGTAAAGTGGATTTTGCGACAAGCATCTGGGCTAAATTCAAAATTGGCTAGCAACAGAATATCCAAACTGCTTATAATAAAATCCATGACAGAATTATTTTATATTTTTATGGTCTAGATGAATTACCCTGGATGCTTAACTTCAAACGGTTGGCTTTGGAGTATGAGTATTTCATAGGGCATTGTTTGTCATTTTAACTTAATCTTAACTCTTAGCCAAGTATGTCTGTTATTTGGCAGCATATTCTTAATGAAGAAGTTTTGCGATTGGTAGCGGGGTTGTTTCCGGTCGATTTGATTCTAGATTATTTACGAATTATCTGCATCTGATGCAGGGGGTACAATTCAGCTGGTTCTATCCGGATCGTGCGAACAGGTAGCGGCGGCTGCAGGAGGCTCCGCCTACCAGCCCTGATGTCAGTTTTTACTCTCTGCGCATGCGCAAAACCCTCTGCTCATGTGTGTAGGTGGCGTGTGCGCTCACATTTGCAACCGGTAGCGAAGGTAAGTGAATACCATCCCTGTGGCTAAAATTCACCTCTGGGAACAGCTGATTGGGGGTATTCCGGGAGGCCAATCCACCTGCCAATCAGCTTTTATCTTATTTTCCTCCCCAAAAACTAAGGTAATGAAATGCCTGCATAAAACCCAAACAAGCTCAAGACCCCTCATTTCAACCCTATTCCCCTTTATTAGCTTTACAAATTCATTACAATTTGGTCTAAATATAATTAAAATAAAACCACGATTCTTTTTCATGTCTTCCATTGCCTACAAATTTTTAGAGTGGTACTCAGCACAACTTTGTGATGCTGGGAAAAAAAAATACTGCAAGTTCCTTCTTTTATAATTAAGCATAGAGGATCCTCTTCGCTTAGAACTTGAATCAAGATCCGGCTTAGCTACTTTGATTCTTCGCTGTTGACGATCTTTCCATTTATATAAAATTCTTCTATATATTCGTCGAAAGAGGAAAAATAAGCTTTAATGAATCCTCTTCATTCCTGGGACAATAGCCATAAAATCCACTTGACCAGTAGCGACTTATCAAAAGAATACTTTTCAAGCAATTGTTCTGAGGATTTTAAATTCTGAAAGTCCAGCGTGCAGCCGATGGTGTTGTTTGTTATTTCTTTAGCTGCATTATTTTCCAAGGTAATTTTATGTTCCATACAATGAAGCAGGGAAAAAAAAGAGAGAATCCTTTCTTTGTACAATAAAGAGTTGGTCCTACAGAGTTAGAATTTAAATGAAACTGGAAATTCGATGATCCTTGCAGATGATTGAAAGCTGTCGAAAGAAAAACATAGGCCATCTTCCTTGATGTGGTTCTTATTATTTTTTTAAAACCTTTATTGTTAAAAAAAAAATTGGACATGGTGGAACCGTCTTGGCGATATCTCCAAAATATAACACGTCTCTTATGTATTCGATATACATTACTACTTACTAATTATATACACATACTTAACCAGAGGTGAAATCCAATTTTTTTTTACTATTCGTTCTGTGGACGTGGCTTGGTGGGCGTGGTGTGGCATGGTTGGCGTAGCTTGGTGGGCGTGGCAGGGGAAGGATACTGCAAAATCTCCATTCCCACCCCACTTCAGGGGAAGGATACTGCAAAATCTCCATTCCCACCCCACTCCAGGGGAAGGATACTGCAAAATCCCCATTCCTTCCTCGCTCCAGGGAAAGGATACTGCAAAATCTCGATTCCCATCCCACTCCAGGGGAAGGATACTGCAAAATCCCCATTCCCTCTTCACTCCAGGGAAACGATACTGCAAAATCTCCATTCCCACCCCACTCCAGGGGAAGGATACTGCAAAATCCCCATTCCTTCCTCACTCCAGGGGACGGATACTGCAAAATCCCCATTCCCTCCTCACTCCAGGGAAACGATACTGCAAAATCTCGATTCCCACCCCACTCCAGGGGAAGGATACTGGAAAATCTCCATACCCACCCCATTCAGAGGAAGGATACTACAAAATCCCTATCCCCCCCCCCACTCCTGATGAAGGATATTGCAAAATCTCTATTCCCACCCCACTCTGGGGCCTGTCAGAGGTGGTATTTGCCAGTTCTCCGAACTACTCAAAATTCCCACTACCGGTTCTCCAGAACCTCTCAGACCCTGCTGGATTTCACCCCTATACTTAACCTCTTATACACTCTTACACTTACTTACTACATTACATATATTGCCTCTTGTTTCGTTCTATGCATTCCTCGTTCTTATCCATCCCGACTTCTATTTCTTACGTCTAACCATTGATAGAATCTATTCCAAATTCCATAGCATTCTGTCTCTCCTTTATTTTTCACTTCTAGCGTCAGTCTATCCTATTCTGCACAGTCGAGTATTTTCTTTATTATTTTCCTTTCTGTAGGCATGTTTTCACTCTTCCACTGTTGGGCAAAAACTATTCTTGCTGCTATTATGATATGCAGTATTAAACATGTTAACCCTTTATTATAAAAGATTTTCTTTTATAATTGCTAATAAGAATAATTCTGGTTTGAGTTCCAATCTCTGTCCATTCGAATCCTTTGCCAATATTCTGAATTCTGAAGGCGTTTTAAATCGGGAATTCTCGAAAGCATTGTGTTTTCAGAATCAGAATCAAGCTGGAAGGGACCTTGGACATCTTCTAGGCTAGCTCTGTGCTCAATCAGGAGACCCTATACTCACTTGGGACCTTTCACTGGTGTTGGACTCTCTTACGGGGTCTCCGTACGAACTGCTGGGTTCTGCAAATCTACGACTTTTATCTGGCAAAGTGGCTTTCCTGCTCGCTATAACTTCGGCGCAGCAAATCTCTGAGATCGCTGCATTGTCTATCAGGGATGATTGGTGGCTGTTCCACGTGGACCGTGTGGTCCTCAGGTTGGATCCTACATTTGTGCCTAAAATTAATCTCCCTTTCGTCATTTGCAGGAGCTTGTTCTTCCAGATTTCTGCCCGTGTCCTTCCAATCCATTGGAGAGCCAATAGCACACGTTGGATGTCCGTCAGGCTCTTCAGACCTACCTCTGAAGGACTGCTGGTATTCGTAGGACCTAATCATTGTTCATTTCCTTTCTCCCTGCTTCTTTAGGGCACAGAGTGACTTCTTCAATGATTAGTTGTTGGATCCAGACTACGATTACTATGGCATACGAACTTTTGTATATAAATATACAGAAGTATGAAGGCTATTGCTTAACACACTGTAAGCCACCCTGAGTCTCCGGAGAAGGGCGGCATATAAATAAATAAATAAATAAATAAATAAATAAATAAATAAATAAATAAATAAATAAATAAATAAATAAATAAATAAATAAGACCCACAAAGATCCAATCCGGAAGGCCCCATTCAATTCTGGAGCCTACCAGAAGTCCGATTTCTCCACCATAGAGTCTCCTCCTAGTGTGGCATCCTTTTACCAGTCCTACCTCTACCTGTCCTACCTCTACCTGTCCTAACCAAAAGCCCTATCAATTGAGGAGTCGACCAGCAACAGGGAGCCACAGCAGAGGGATGAAAGAGCCACATGCGGCTCCAGAGCTGCAGGTTGCTGACTGCTACCTCAAAGAGACTCAACAGCCCCCAGGTCTGGAGGTGGCTGATGAGGAAGAGGAGGAACAGCTGGGTCCAGTGCCTGATGCGTGGGTGCACAGAAGGCAAAGGAGAGGAGAGCAGGGGAAATCTATGGGCCGGAAGAGCCACCGCTGCTAGCAAAGACCCACCCTAGCCGTGGGGATAAAAGGCAGGGGGCAGAGATGAATAGAAGTGGAAGACAACTATTCTTCTTCTGGCCGGACAGACTTGTTAGCCTGAGGTGAGAGAGGAGACATTTTGCCGGGTGCTCCTAATAAAGGAATTGGTGATTAAATACAGAGAGTTGGTCGTGTTTGGGGAGTCGGGTCAGAACAACTACCTATTGTAAAAACTGTAAGGTGCTGAAAATTTCATCCACTCTGGTTAAAGCGGTGGCGGCGGTGGGATTTATACCATATGCCACCCGAATTCCAGAATTGCTGCTTTCAGTCAGCCGAGGCTTTTGTCACTCGTATTGATCCGGGATAATATGCTTTGCAAATTAGAGGTGGATGCATTGCCTTGGTACATAATAGAGGCTGTCATTCATCGGGAAGAATTTGAAAGTAAAGCAGCTTCGGAGGAGAAGTTAATACCCCCCTCCACCGCTCGCCATTATTAATGAATTTTCTAATGCTTTTTGGTATTCCGTGATCTGGAGCAAATCGATGGCTATTCCACCTAATATAAATAAAACAAGAGGGCCCATTCATACAGCGTTGGGGAGGAAGGCGGAGGCAAAGTCGTTGGCCGTTTCTCGCCTAACATTTTGCAAGGGGGAAAAAAGGAAAAGGGCAATAATAACTAGCTTGCAACAAAGCTACAGGAGAAACTAAGTAATCTAAGACTAATGAGTGGAACCGAAGCCGTTTAACCGTTAGGCGATGTTTCAAAGATCAGTTCTTAGCGAAAGGGGGATTTGGATCCAAATAATAGCACATAAATGGCGTTTTTCTTTAAAAAAAAAAAGAGAGAGAGAGAGAATTAAAGCCAGAGGTTAGGCAATATCTTTATTAGAACCTGGAGAAATGCTACAGGAGTAGGAGGTTTTCCTCTGGATGGAAAGGAGCATTATGCACCGCTACTGTCACAGGATCAGGACCTTCCGGATGTGTGTAGTATCACGATGCGTGTATAAAATGGGATTTGTATTGTGAGGTTATATGGGTAGTCCTCAATTTATGACCGCAATTGAGCTCCAAATTTCCGTTGCTAAGCAGAAGGGAGCATTGCTACTCTCTGAAACACCTGAAGGCAGGACAAGAAGCAACGGATGGAAACCAATCAAGGAGAGAAGCAATTTAGAACTAAGGAGAAATTTCCTGACAGTGAGAACAATTAATCAGTGGAATAACTTGCCTGCAGAAGTTATGAATGCCCCAACACTGGAAGTTTTTAAGAAGAGATTGGACAACCATTTGTCTAAAATGGTATAGGGTTTCCTCCCTGAGCAGAGGGTTGGACTAGAAGACCTCCAAGATCCCTTCGAACTCCTATTCTATTCTGTTCTGTTCTGTTCTATTCTATTCTATTCTATTCTATTCTATTCTATTCTATTCTATTCTATTCTATTCTATTCTATTCTATTCTATTCTATTCTATTCTATTCTATTCTATTCTATTCTATTCTATTCTATTCTATTCTATTCTATTCTATTCTATGGGATGCAGTGGGATGGGATGGGATGGGATTGGATGGGATGCTACTCTACTCTACTCTACTCTACTCTACTCTACTCTACTCTACTCTACTCTACTCGATGGGATGCAATACGGTGCAATGCTACTCTACTCTACACTACTCTACTCTACTCTGCTCTACTCTATTCTATTCGATGGGATGCGATGCATTGCTACTCTACTCTACTCTGCTCTACTCTATTCTATTCGATGGGATGTGATGCATTGCTACTCTACTCTACTCTACTCTACTCTACTCGATGGGATGCAATACGATGCAATGCTACTCTACTCTACACTACTCTACTCTGCTCTACTCTATTCTATTCGATGGGATGTGATGCAATGCTACTCTACTCTACTCTACTCTACTCTACTCTACTCTACTCTACTCTACTCTACTCTACTCTACTCTACTCTACTCTACTCTAATTATCATAAAACTTCTGCTAGGCATGAACGTAACTTTCCTCTTAAATCTCACAGCTTCTCCTCATGCGTCAGCTACCGAAGGTGCCCATTTTTGCCATGCCTAATGATAGGGCCGGTTTTAGTTCTGGAGTCTTTGATTGCACGTTTCTGTAATTCATTCGGCTACGTTCATACGGAGCGGAGCATGAAAATATATAACACCAGGTCTCCCTGGCTCTCCGTGGTTTAATTAGCCGGCTGATATAGCTGCAGATTGATGAGAAAACTTTCCGAGCTAACACCATGTTGAAAACACCAAGAAACAGGAGGGGGACGATGGATTTCTGCTTCCCGTGGGCAAAGAGTTTCTTGACAAAAAGTTTTTTTCTCTTTTTTTTCCTGGCAGATGCCATGTAGCCACCTTGATTAATGATGTACATTGTTCATCGGAAATGAAGTACGGGCTAGGATTAGAAATTCTGAAGACTTCGAGTTGTAAATAACCTAAGCCTCTAGCATAAATCTTTCTTTGCTTGGTATGTGATTATTTTGACTATGTGTGTGTGTGTGTGTATATATATATATATATATCCTTGCCCACAATGCATTAGCAGAAATGAAACACCCGTAGCCTTTGTGCTTATTATAAAGAATTGTAACTATAACCTTGTCTATTATATCTGAACTATAGAAGAAAAGGTGATATAGAGAATCTGATGATTTAAGGCAAAGAAGACAGAACATTTTAAGCCCATCCTGTAAAATGGAATGAAACCACTGAAAAAAAATCTGTAACTTCATATAAACACAGTAGAGTAAAATCCTATATTAAAAACAATCATTTTAGTTTCCCCAACAAAGCATCAAGAGTAATCAAAATAATTTAAAAATAGATTCAAGAGATCGGCGTGTCTGTACTAAAGTAGGTATTAACCCTTCTGCTATAATCTGAGGCTTTCTAGAATATTGTCTCTGAATTATATCCACAAAGGGAGGTTTATAAGATTGGTATCTGTTAGATAGCTTCTCGGACAATCTAACATACTTCAGCTCTTCATTACCACCAGATAAAATTTTTTAATTACTTTGAGAGAATATTAGCCGTCTTTATTTTATCCGAATTTACCCTGTTCCATGTTCCTGCCTCGGTTATTTTTATCGGTTCCTGCTAAAACATTTCTTAATTTGGACTTGGGTCCTCCAGCAGGAGCATCTTGGATGAGCTAACAGTGGCTAACGGCCATTTTCAAATGAAACAGGATCTAAAACACAATGAAATAATTGGTGAAATTTGCCTTTGAATATCTTTTGGTAACTTGGTCGCTTGAAAGTTAGGCCCTCAGCAGAATTGGTCTGGTGTATACTTTTGGACCCCTTCATGATCAAACCGGTCAGTCCTAGAGGAGATCAACCCTGACTGCTCTTTAGAAGGCCAGATCCTGAAGAGGAAACTCAAATACTTTGGCCACTTAATGAGAAGGAAGGACTCCCTGGAGAAGAGCCTAATTCTGGGAAAGATTGAGGGCAAAAGAAGAAAGGGACAACAAAGAACGAGGTGGCTGGATGGGATCACTGAAGCAGTCGGCGTGATCTTAAATGGACTCCAGAGGATGGTAGAGGACAGGGAGGCCTGGAGGAACGTGGTCCATGGGGTTGCGATGGGTCGGACATGACTTCATAACTAACAACAAAGACATTTAGGAAGAGGCAGTCAAGTCTTGGAATATTGCATCCAGATTTGGTTGCCACAAAGATACTGAGACTGTGGAAAGAGTGCAGAGAAGAGCCACAAAGATGATTAGGGGACTGGAGGCTAAAACATATGAAGAACGGTTGCAGGAACTGGATGTGTCTCATTTAACGAAAAACACAACTAGGGAGACATGATAACAGTCTTCCAATGTCTCCAGAATGATCTGTCCCAAACATAGTCCATCAGGTTTTTCAATGGTACACCCATTGCCACCATAACTCAGTCTGTCCACCTCGCTGATGGTTATCTCCTTCTTTCTCATTCCAAAGGAGCTAAGCATAATAGCTAGGACAGGGGTCAGCAACCTGTGGGTTGGGAGATGCATGTGGCTCCTTCACCCCTTTGCTGCAACTCCTTGTCACTCAAAATATGCATCACAACCACCAATGTGTGACACTCACTGACACGTGATTTATTGAGCTTTTCAATCCCCGGTAGGCCAACCAGGGATAAATCCAAGAAAAGAAAAGTTTCAGATTATTTATTATTTATTAGTTCGATTTATATGCCACCCTTCTCCGGGGACTCAGGGCGGCTTATAATGCGTTAAGCAATAGCCTTCATACTTTTGTATATACCTGCTTAGTAGGGCTTTCAGTCCCCCCAAGCTGTGTTCTTTTTTATACAAAGTCAGCTTATTGCCCCCACAATCCGTGTCCTCATTTTACCTACCTTAGAAAGGATGGAAGGCTGAGTCAACCTTGAGCCTGGTGAGATTTGAACTTGAAGTAATTGCAGGCAGCTGGCAGCTAAGTGCTTCTTTAACAGCACTTAGTCCCCTGCACCACCTTCCTCTTTTTCAGAAGAAAACAGAATGTTTAATTCAACTACATATGCTAGTTTTGTGGCCGCTCAAGAAACAGTCAGGCACAGGAAGGGTTTTGTGGCTTCCGGTGTTTTCTTTTCTGTGGGAAATAAGTCCAAATGGCTCTTTGAGTGTTTAAGGTTGCAGACCCCTGGGATAGGATAATTTGAACCTGACATGTGTGCTTTTAGTGGGAACCCTAAATTGATTTGTTCAAGTATCCATTTGTTGGTTGGGTCCCTGGTGTTCTCTTAGCTTGGTGGTTTGCTTTTTTTTAAAGAAATTTGATTTATATGCCGCCCTTCTCTGGAGACTCAGGGCATCTTACAATGCATTAAGCAATAGCCTTCATACTTTTGTATATTTTATAAAAAGTCAGCTTACTGCCCCAACAAACTGGGTCCTCAATTTACCTACCTTAGAAAGGATGGAAGGCTGAGTCAACCTTGAGCCTGGTGGGATTCGAACTTACAGTAATTGCAGACAGCTGAATGTTAATAACAGGCTTTTAGTCTGTTGAGCTATCCAGGCTTGCAGATGTTCCATTACATTATTGTGAACGCTAGAAGGGAGTTGGGTTTACAAGGAGGAGGAGGAGGAGGAAGAGAAGGAGGAGGAGGAAGATGATGATGATGAGGAACTGTGGAGTCCTTGGTGCTCTCTGAGCTTTTCTTTCAGATGTTTCATTACCCTACTAGATAACGTCATCAGTTCTACTAGGGAGTGGGGTTTGGTTCCCATTCTGGGTTCACCAATTCAGCACTCCACATACCTCCAAATTGGTGAGAAGATGCTGGCAACAGTAGAGTGAGGAAAACACTTCTAGATAGTCTCAAGATTAGACAACAGCCTATTGAGGGTAACTGGGTTTTGACCATATTTGTGCATCTTCTTGGCCCAAAGAATCCAGAACTGATGCAGTTCTGATTGTTAGCCGAACGCTGCATAAAGCATAGATATAATCTCGTCCAGCCAAAAGCAATTTATTTTTAATCTTTTTTTTTTTTAAAAAAAATCCTTATCTAAGGGATGATTTGAAACATGCATGTTCCATTCAGAAAAGACCTTTTTAAATCCATGGCTCTGCTTTTTCATTTCATCCACAGGCAATTATTTCGACCCAGCCGAGACTGAAATTCTAAAATAAGAGGGACGAGGAATGCAAATGCTTGGCCACTGACTGATTCACTTAAAACGGTGGAAAGACAGGTCGTAAAATGGGACAAAGCTCACTTAACATATGTCTTGTTTAGCAACATATATTTGGGGTTGCGGTCGTAAGTCGAGGACTCTCTGTTTGGTGTGGTGATACAGATCCCTATTCATTATGATACTGCACACGCATTCATTTTTTAATCGAACCTATACGCTGAATCTTCAGTGAGGGAAGCGAGAAGATGAGTATGGTTTTAAAATTGGGGAAGGAAGCATCAATAACTTGGCATAGGCTGATGACACTGACAGCTACAAAATGCAAATAAGCGGCAAGCTGGAGTAATGAACGTCAAGGGGCACAATGGGAAAAAAAAATGGGAGTAATCTTAAATATATAGAAGGACCAAACAAACATCAGCAGGTGAAGCTTTCGAACTAACAGAGGATGAAGGTATTTTGAAGCGGTGGATTGCTTTTTCCTTTTAGGATCAAATATGAAGAGTAAAGGGAAGAGCAGTCAAGAAATATGCCACCGTCTAACACCTGGTATGATAGCAGTGCCGATCTTGAAAGAAAAATCGAAATATTTGGACGTATCTAGAATAGAACGGAACGGAATGGAACAGAATAGAAATATAGACAATAAGTTAGGAGAGAATGGAATAGAATAGAATAGAATAGAATAGAATAGAATAGAATAGAATAGAATGGAATAGAATAGAATAGAATAGAATAGAATAGAATAGAATAGAATAGAATAGAATAGAATAGAATAGAATAGAATAGAAAATAGAGTAGAGTAGAGTAGAATAGAATAGAATAGAATAGAATAGAACAGAAAATAGAGTAGAGTAGAGTAGAATAGAGTAGAGTAGAATAGAATAGAACAGATTAGAATAGAATAGAATAGAAAATAGAATAGAATAGAATATAGAGTAGAGTAGAGTAGAGTAGAGTAGAATAGAATAGAATAGAATAGAATAGAATAGAACAGAAAATAGAGTAGAGTAGAGTAGAATAGAGTAGAGTAGAATAGAACAGAAAATAGAGTAGAGTAGAGTAGAATAGAGTAGAAAATAGAATAGAATATAGAGTAGTGTAGAGTAGAGTAGAAGAATAGAATAGAATAGAATAGAATAGAATAGAATAGAATAGAATAGAATAGAATAGAATAGAATAGAATAGAATAGAATAGAATAGGCTGGAAGGGACCTTGGAGGTCTTCTAGTGCAGCCCCCCGCTTAGACAAGAAACCCTATATACAAGTGTTGGCAAAGCTTGTCAGCACTGATGCGCATGCCAGCTGGTCTTCACGCAAGTGGGAATGCTGGAAACTGGAAGAGCAGCCGCCTGGTACGCATGCACAGGCCAGGAAGATAATCTTCCAGTTTCTGATCTTCGCATGGGCATGCGTGCCAGAAACTGGAATACCAGGTGGCCGGTGTGCATGCAAGCGCCAGAAACCGGAACATCATCTTCCCGGCATGCGCATGCGCACGGGATGGCTGCTCTTCCAGTTTCCGGTGCTCCCGTGCGAGTGAAGACCAGTGGGCCAGCGCACCGGAACCCGGAAGAGCAACGGGCGATGGTTCTCGTGCCCGGAGAGATGGCTCTGGTTGCCACTTAGGGCATGCGTGCCATAGCTTCGCCATCACGGCCTTCTACCATTCCAGACAAGTGGTTGTCTAGTCTCTTCTTAAAAACTTCCAGTGTTGGAAGTTTATACCTACAAAACCCATGAATTTCGTTCAGATATAATGGAAGTTAAACCGGGGCTTTAAAGGAGGAGAATAAGAAGGATATTGACATGATTCTCTCTCTCTTTTTTTTAATTTTGATGTTGGAGAAGACTTCTGGGAACGCTGTGAATAGCCAAGAAAACAAACCAATGGATACTGAGAGAAAAAAATATTTGTTGCTCGGGATTGAATTGAGGGGTCCTTGGTGCTCTCTGAGCTCGGTGGATTTCCTGCAGATGTTATGAAACATAACCCCACAGTCCTCCTCCTCTCTGCAAACCCCACTCCCTTCTTGCACTGAAGACGTTACCTAGTTGAGTAATAAAAAGTCTGCAAGAAAATGACCAAGTTCAGAGAGCACCAAGGACCTCATAGTCATTGTCCTCCTCCTCCTCCTCCTCCTCCTCCTCCTCCTCCTCCTCCTCCTC
>JAWJVD010000103.1:0-17500 GCA_038048745.1 Coluber constrictor foxii | reverse complement strand
AAAGTATATAAATTCTGCAGAGCTTTGAAAGAACTAGCTGGAGTCACAAATGTGTCTGATTTTCCTGATGACAACTTTGCATTAATTATAGGACTTCCTGGTTGGTTTGCAAAGAGGAGGAGGAGGAGAAGAAGAAGAAGAAGGAGGAGGAGAAGAAGGAGAAGAAGGAGGAGGAGGAGAAGGAGAAGGAGAAGGAGAAGGAGGAGGAAGAGGAGGAGGAGAAGAAGAAGAAGAAGGAGAAAAAAGAAGAAGCAGGAAGAGGAGGAGGAAGAGGAGGAGGAGGGGAAGAAGAAGAAGAAGGAGAAAAACGAAGAAGCAGGAGGAGGAGAAGAAGGAGGAGAAGAAGAAGGTGCAGGAGGAGGGGGAGGAGGAGGAAGAGGAAGAGGAGGGGGAGGAGGAGGAGGAGGAGGAGGAGGAGGAGAAGAAGAAGAAGAAGAAGAAGAAGAAGAAGAAGAAGAAGAAGAAGAAGAAGAAGAAGAAGAAGAAGAAGAAGAAGAAGAAGAAGGAAAACCCACCCCACCCCATCTTTCCTCCTTCCCCCTTCCTATCGCCGCCTCCTCCTTCTACTTTTTGGTGGCTGACAGATGGTCGCAGTCAGGGCCTGCTGTTGTGTTCCTCAGCAGAGCATTACCTTCCCCGAATTCAGGAGCAGGTATCAATCAAGGCTCAAATGACGGGGCAGGCGGGGTGAATCAATGAAATCTGTACATTCAGCTGCAGGCTTGGCTAGTCACTGGGCCGTCATTCTTCTCGTGTCACCGCCTGGTTAAACAGTCCTACCCTTGCTAAAAGCTCCACGAGACATAATAGATTCATGTGGCGCCAGTCTATTGTTTGGCATTTACCCTGGCAAAGCGGGGGAGAAAAAGAGAAAGAGGTTACTGTTTCACTAAAACAAACCAGACACCCCAAGCATTGTGCCCGGAGATGCATTCATCCATTTTCAATCTGCCTCATTAGAGGAAGGGGTCCCGTTTTCGGCCTCCTGCAGAGCCAGGCCCAGGCATCTGATATATTCATTGCCAGACAGATACCCCCTTCGTGAAAGGGGGACACCCCCACATCAATTGTGAAGACTCTCCGCCCGGTGGGGGACGAGTCATTGAAACTACCAGGGCTTTGTATCTCGAGGGCCGCGAAAGCCTTCGGGCGACTGAACAAGGGAGGAAGCGTGAGATTCCGACTGGTTTAGTTACGGAAGTTCCCGGGTGGGGTGGGTGGGTTGGGGGAGAAAACAATCTTTTCAAACAAAAGTTGGGAAAAAAAAAAGAGGAGATCAAGATGAGAAGTCAACGAAAAATATGCCTTAACAAGGTAGTCCTTGTGATCGTTGGACTGCTCTGACTGCGTCAAGCTGCGGGACGTTTCTTAGGAAAATTTGAATCCAGAATATCTTAATAGAATAGAATAGAATAGAATAGAATAGAATAGAATAGAATAGAATAGAATGGAATGGAAGGGAAGGGAAGGGAAGGGAAGGGAAGGGAAGGGAAGGGAAGGGAAGGGAAGGGAAGGGAAGGAAGGGAAGGGAAGGGAAGGGAAGGGAATGAAGAATAGAATGAATGAAGAGTAGAGTAGAGTAGAGTAGAGTAGAGTAGAGTAGAGTAGAGTAGAGTAGAGTAGAGTAGAGTAGAGTAGAATAGAATAGAATAGAATAGAATAGAATAGAATAGAATAGAATAGAATAGAATAGAATTAGAAGGGAAGGGAAGGGAATAGAATGGAATGAAGAATAGAATGGAATGAAGAGTAGAGTAGAGTAGAGTAGAGTAGAATAGAATAGAATAGAATAGAATAGAATAGAATAGAATAGAATAGAATAGAATAGAATAGAATAGAATAGAATAGAATAGAATTAGAAGGGAAGGGAATAGAATGGAATGAAGAATAGAATGGAATGAAGAGTAGAGTAGAGTAGAGTAGAGTAGAGTAGAGTAGAGTAGAACAGAACAGAACAGAACAGAACAGAACAGAACAGAACAGAACAGAACAGAACAGAACAGAACAGAACAGAACAGAATGAACTGGAAGGGACCTTGGAGGTCCCTGTTCAAGCAGGAGAATCTATACCATTTCAGACAAGCGACTGTCCAGTCTCTTCTTAAAAACCTTCAGTGATGGAGAACCCACCATTTCTGAAGTCAAGCTGTTCCTCTGGTTAATTATCCTCACTGTTTGGAAGTTTCTCCTTCATTCCAGGTTGATTAGTTTCCAACCATCGCTTCTTATCCTGCCCTTTGGTGCTTTGGAGACTAATCTGACCTCCTCTTTTTTGGGGCAGCCTCTCAAATACTGGAAGACTGCTATCATGTTACCCCTAATTCTTCTTTTCCCTAGATTAGCTAAAACCCAAATCCGGCAGCTGTTCTTCATATATTTTAATCTCCGGGCCTTTAATCATCTTCGTTGCTCTTCTCTGCCCTTTTTCCAAAATCTCAACATCTTTTTTTGTAATGGGGTGACCATAATTGGTTGCACTGTTCCAGAATCTCATGGTTTTTATGAGCGATCTAATACACAGGTTAGCCAACCACAATCTGGAGGGGAACACAATGAAACCGATCATCCCTAGACTGGCAAGGGAGTGAGATATAAGGCTGTGTACAGGTAGTCCTTGACTTACAACCACAATTCAGCCCAACATTTCTGTGGTTAAGTGAGTCATTTGTTAAGTGAGTTTTGTCCCGTTTTACAACCTTTCTTGCCAGAGTTGTTAAGGGAACCACTGCAGTTAGTAAGTTACTCACTTGATTGTTCAGTGAATCTTGGTTCCCCAGTTGACTTGGCTTGTGAGAAGGTCATTAAGGGGATCATGTGACCCTGCTCGTAAATGCGAAACCATGGCCAAAGTGCCTGAATTTCGATCGCGTGATCACGGGAATGCTGCGACGGTCATAAGTGTGAAAAATGGCCATCAGTCAGCCTTCCTGCTGCTGTTGCAACTTTGACGCAGTTGCTAAACTTTGAATGGCCATTAAATGGACTGTTAGTCCAGGACTACCTGCATACACTCACTGAAAAGAGTGACTTATGACAGTTGTTCACACTTAACAACCAAGGCGGCATTCCCCATGGACTAGAGATGGGCAGAATGATGTAGGGTCTCCTGTTTGAGCAGAGGTTGGACTAGAAGACCTCCAAGATCCCGTCCCAATTCTGTTATAAGGTGATAGCCAAGTTGGAGATGTGGTTCCAACAAGTTGAAAAGCTGGATGGGTAGAATCCACAATCCCTTTGGTATGCACAATAATTTCCCCCCCTTTTTTTTTTTGGTTTTGTCTTTGCTAATCTCCTCCACTGTGATTCTCCCTAGCTCTGTGGTGTTTAGGCCTAAAAGACGGCGCAGATGGCACGGTCTCGATTGCGGTAGCTGTGTAAGAGTTGTTGAAGATCAAGGACGCACCAGAGGAGAGTTTACAACGTATTTCCCAGCGCTTCTCGGGCTGAAATGGCTCCCTTCGGCATTCTAGTTTTCCTCCACGAACGTTGCAAATTTACCCTGCTCGAAACCTTTTGAGTCATTCGTGAGATGCATAGCTGGTCCTTTAGCAAACGTTCATGCAGTTTGGCAGAGGTTATGTTGCCCAAATGAATAATGCTTAGCGCTATGCACACATGTGCAGACAGAGATGTGTACACACAGACACACGGAGTCCACGTTACAACAAGGAATAGAGTGGAGTAGAGTAGAGTAGAGTAGAGTAGAGTGGAGTGGAGTGGAGTGGAATGGAATGGAATGGAATGGAATGGAATGGAATGGAATGGAATGGAATGGAATAGAATAGAATAGAATAGAATAGAATAGAATAGAATAGAATAGAATAGAATAGAATAGAATATTGGAATGAAGAATAGAGTAGAGTAGAGTAGAGTAGAGAAGAGAAGAGAAGAGAAGAGAAGAGAAGAGAAGAGAAGAGAAGAGAAGAGAAGAGAAGAGAAGAGAAGAGAACAGAACAGAACAGAACAGAACAGAACAGAATAGAATAGAATATTGGAATGAAGAATAGAGTAGAGTAGGGTAGAGTAGAGTAGAGAATAGAATAGAGTAGAGTAGAGTAGAGTAGAGTAGAGTAGAGTGGAGTGGAGTGGAGTGGAGTGGAGTGGAATGGAATGGAATGGAATGGAATGGAATGGAATGGAATGGAATGGAATGGAATGGAATAGAATAGAATAGAATATTGGAATGAAGAATAGAGTAGAGTAGAGTAGAGTAGAGTAGAGTAGAGTAGAGTGGAGTGGAGTGGAGTGGAGTGGAGTGGAGTGGAGTGGAGTGGAGTGGAGAAGAGAAGAGAAGAGAAGAGAAGAGAAGAGAAGAGAAGAGAAGAGAAGAGAAGAGAATATTGGAATGAAGAATAGAGTAGAGTAGGGTAGAGTAGAGTAGAGAATAGAATAGAGTAGAGTAGAGTAGAGTAGAGTAGAGTAGAGTAGAGTAGAGTAGAATGGAATGGAATGGAATGGAATGGAATGGAATGGAATGGAATAGAATAGAATAGAATATTGGAATGAAGAATAGAGTAGAGTAGAGTAGAGTAGAGTAGAGTAGAGTAGAGTAGAGTAGAGAATAGAGTAGAGTAGAGTAGAGTAGAGTAGAGTAAAGAATAGAATAGAATAGAATAGAATAGAATAGAATAGAATAGAATAGAATAGAATAGAATAGAATAGAATAGAATAGAATAGAATAGAATATTGGAATGAAGAGTAGAGTAGAGTAGAGTAGAGTAGAGTAGAGTAGAGTAGAGTAGAGTAGAGTAGAGTAGAGAATGGAATGGAATGGAATGGAGTGGAGTGGAGTGGAGTGGAGTGGAGTGGAGTGGAGTGGAGAGGAGTGGAATGGAATGGAATGGAATGGAATGGAATGGAATGGAATAGAATAGAATAGAATAGAATAGAATAGAATAGAATAGAATAGAATAGAATAGAATAGAATAGAATAGAATATTGGAATGAAGAATAGAGTAGAGTAGAGTAGAGCAGAGCAGAGCAGAGCAGAGCAGAGCAGAGCAGAGCAGAGCAGAGAAGAGAAGAGAAGAGAAGAGAAGAGAAGAGAACAGAACAGAACAGAATAGAATAGAATAGAATAGAACAACAGAGTTGGAAGGGATTTTGGAGATCCAACCCCCGACTCAGGCAGGAAATGCTATACCATTCCAGAAAATGGGTATCCAATTTCTTCTTAAAAACCTTCAGTGTTTTAGCACCCACAACTTCAGAAAGCAAGCCGTTCTAAGATATTAATTGTTCTCACTGTCAGGAAACTTCTCCTTAGTTCTAAGTTGCTTGTCTCCTTGAGTAATTTCCATCTATGGTTTCTGGTCTTGCTCTCTGATGCTTTGGACAATAGGTTGACCCCCTCTTCTTTGTGACGGCCCCTCCAATATTGGAAGGCTGCTATCATGTCTCCCCTAGTCCTTCTTTTCATCCAACTAGACATACCCAGTTCCTGCAACCGTCCTTCATATGTTTTAGCTTCCAGTCCCCTAATCCTCTTTGTTGCTCTTCTCTGCACTCTTTCCAGAGTCTCAACATCTTTTTTACATCGTGGCGACCAAAACTGGATGCAGTGTTCCAAGTGTGGCCTTACCAAGGCCTTATAAAATGGTATTAACACTTCATGTGATCTTGATTGTATCCCTCTGTTAATGCCACCTAGGATTGTGTTGGTTTTTTTGGCTGCTGTGGCACACTCTTGGCTCACATTTAAATGGTTGTCCACTAGGACTCCTCTCACAGTTACCTCTATTGATCCAGGTGTCACTTAATCTGCACCTATATCTTGAGTTTTCTTTGCCTAAATGTAATAATCTATTGAACCGGCTGTCGATTGCAAGATAACTTACAAATATTTCTCTTTCTTGTTGTATCAGGTGAGATCCTCACGGAACTGCATAATCCAATGGTTGTAGGAATTGGGTATGGCTTGTCTAGAGAAAAGAAGGACTAGAGGTGCCATGATAGCAGTTTTCCGGTATTTGAGGGGCTGTCCCGAAGAAGAGGAGGTCAATTTATTTTCCAAAGCATCAAAGGGCCAACAATGGATGGAAACTAATCAAGGAGAGAAACAACCTGGAATTAAGGAGAAACTTCCTAACAATGAGAAGAATTAATCAGTGGAACTACTTGCCTCCAGAAGTTTTGTGTGCTCCATTACTGGAGGTTTTTAAGAAGAGACTGGACAATCGCTTGTCTGAAATGGTATTGGGTCTCCTGCTTGAGGAGGGGGTTGGATTGGAAGACCTCCAAGGTCCCTTCCAACTCTGATTCTGATTGGTTAATCCCAAACAGCGAAGACATCCCTAGCAAAGAGGATTTTAGGGCTCCCCAGCTACTCCCTTTCCCCGGGCCTCGCCCTTTGCAAGCCAAACTTCAGCAGATGTAGACAAGATTTTAATAGCTACATAAAGAGAAATGCATGACAACCTCATTAGGGGGGACTATAATAGGCTGTCGGAATATCTTTTGAGAAGACAATATATGGCATCTACTTAGTTTCTTCGTTGCTAGCGGTGGCACTTGCTCACTCCTTACACCCCCCCCCCCAAATCATTCATCTACTACTGGCTGATTTCCCCCCCCCCCCCCGCCATTAATGTTTCTCCACCCCACGGATTCCATTCTCCCTTTCAATGGCTTCACAATCGCTGACATAACTCTTGAAACGCAGAAGAATCGGAGCGGGTCAGCGACAGTAATAAAAATGCAGTTAGAGGCCCAGCCTGCCACTAGAAGTGATACGCTACATTACGAGAGCTTTTTCTTCCTTTCATTGCTGATCACGAGTGGCATTTTTGTCTATCGCAACATCTGCAGGAGGTCAAGTCTTGGGAGGGGGGGGCGGGCGGCGGGGATTTCAAACCATCTGCCACAAAAACTGGGTCTCAAACGGTGATCTAAAGAGCTACTTAGTGTTATTTATCACCCCAATAACACACCCACCCTTACGAAGGGCTCCCGACTATGTTTTTTTCATGTACCACTAAAAAGCCCTCGGACATGATTAAAATAGTTTTAGAAAAAACGGGGCTACAGAGGGGAGGTCTCGGTAGAACTGAAGGGCCTTTCTACATCTACTGAAAAAATAAAAAGTAAAATAAAATTCAACATTCTTCTAAACACCCCGAGAAGGGAAAAAGGTCACAAGTCAGCTAATGAGCATCTGGGTCTGAAGTTCGCTGCAGAGTAAAGGCAGCTTGGTGAATTAGGATGAATATGCACAGGGAGCCCTGGTGGCTCAGCAGACTAAAAGCATTGTGATTAACACCAGCTGCCTGCAATTACTGCAAGTTCGAATCTCCCCAGGCTCAAGGTTGACTCAGCCTTCCATCCTTTCTAAGGTAGGTAAATTGAGGACCCAGTTTGTGGGGGCAATAAGCTGACTTTTATAAATGTATAAAAGTGTGTGAAGGCTGTTGCTTAACACATTGTAAGCCGCCCTGAGTCTCCGGAGAAGGGCGGCATATAAATCAAATTTAAAAAAAAGAAGAAGCTTCGTGCAGTTGCTTAATACTGAATTAAGGGGCTGATTAGGGGACCGGAGAATAAAATATACTAAGAACGGTTGCAGGAATTGGGTATGTCCAGTTTAATGAAAAGAAGGACAAGTGGGTGACGTGATAGCAGTGTTGCAATGTTTGAGGGGCTGCCCCAAGGAAGAGAGAGGTCAATTTATTCTCCAAAGCACCTGAAGGCAGGACAAGAAGCAATGATTTAACAGATTTAACAGATTAATAGAGTTGTAAGGGACCTTGTAGGCCATCTAGTCTAACCCCTTTTCTCAAGCAGGAGACTTTACACCATTTCTGACCAATGGCAGTCCAGGCTCTTCTTCAAAGCCTCCAGTGCTGGAGCTGCCACAACTTGCAAAGACAACTTCTGTTCCATCGGTTGATTTTTCTCACTGTCAGAAAATTTCTCCTTATTTCCATATTTATTTATTATTTATTAATCATATTTCTATGCTGCCCACTCTCCGAGGACTCTGGGCGGCTTACAACAATTGACAGTATACTAAATAGCATATTGCCCCCAACAATCTGGGTCCTCATTTTACCCACCTCGGAAGGATGGAAGGCTGAGTCAACCTTGAGCCGGTGAGATTTGATCCGCTCATCTGCTGAACTAGCAGTCAGCTGAAGTAGCTGCAGTACAGCACTCTAATCACTGCACCACCTCGGTTGAATCTCTCCTTGGTCAGTTTCCATCCATTATTCCTTGTCTGGCCTTCAGGTGCTTTGGGAAATAGCTTGACCCCCTCCTCTCTGTGGCAGCCCCTCAAATATTGGAAGACTGCTATCCTGTCTCCCCTGGTCCTTCTCTTCACTAGATGGATGGAAACTAATCAAGGAGAGAAGCAATGTAGAACTAAGGAGAAATTTCCTATCTGGGAGAACAATTAATCAGTGAGTTGGCTTCCCTCCAGAAGTTGTGGATACTCCAATACTGGAATACTGCTATCATATTCCTTCTTTTCTCTAAACTGGCCATCCCCAATTCCTGCAGCCATTCTTCATGTGTTTTAGTCTCCAGGCCTTTGATCATCCTAGTTGCTCTTCTCTGCACTTCCCCCCCCCCCCCAAAGTTTCAACCAGGGGTGAAATCCAGCAGGTTCTGACAGGTTCTGGAGAACCGGTAGGAGAAATTTTGAGCAGTTCGGAGAATCAGTATATACCACCTCTGGCTGGCCTCAGAGTAGGATGGGGATGGAGATTTTGCAGTATCCTTCCCTCAGGAGTGGGGAGGGAATGGGGATTTTGCAGTATCCTTCCCTGCCATGCCCACCAAGCCACGCCCAGAGAACAGATAGTAAGAAAATTTGGATTTCACCACTGGTTTCAACATCTTTTTTTTTTTGTAATTGGTGACCAAAACTGGATGTCGTAATCCAGGTGTTGCCTTACTAAGGCTTTATAAAGCACTTTAAACCTTGAATTGATCTGACAAGATTTCCCCTCTCTTCTTGCAACTGTCAAATGAGAACAGATGGGTAGGAAATCCACAGACGTATCCTACAGGAGAAACCTGCTCAAAGGAAGCCAGCTTCTAACTCGTATTTTAGCCATTTCAGTTCCTGAAAAAAAGCTATGGAAATCTGTAGCAATATTCAGTCATCGGTTGTCCCAAAGGTGCTTTTTCAGGAAGCAACTGGGCTTTCTTGGGGTTTCCCCCCCGCTTTTGAAGATGTTTCGCTTCTCATCCAAGAAGCTTCTTTAGCTCTGACCGGATATTCAGAGAATCGCTATAGACTTTTAGTTATACAATTTGGGATGAACCCCCTTTGAATGGGGTGGGAGTAGGAATGGATTTCCAGAGGAAAAATTGCGGGCTACAGGAACCATTTGCACCACTCAGGGGACCCTGAGGACACAGAGGAACCTCCAAGTGCTTCAACAACCCTCTAAAAGGAGGCAAAGGACCAGCTGTCTGCAAGGAGTATAAATCCTTCCCTTCCCCAACATCTAGTCAGAAGCGAAGAAGCTTCTTGGAGGAGAAGCGAAAAGCCTCCAAAAGAAAAAAAACAAGACAGTCCAGTGGCCTCTTGAAAATGCACCTTGGGGACTCCAAGTGACATCAACAATTCTCAGAAAGAATACTAATGACCAGATGACTGCAAGGAGCGCAAACCTTTCCAGTCTCCACCGTTCGTTCAGAACTGAAGAAGCTTCTTGGATGAGAAAAGAAAAGAAAAAAAACAAAAAAAAAACAAAGAGGTCCATTTGCCTCCTGAAAAAGCCCCCTTGGGAGGAACCTATGGAAGGACAGATTTCTCAGAGCGAGACGACCCAAAGCTACTGATAGGAATGATTTGCAAAATCTTTTCATCCATGCAATCACTTCGCCATTCATTCTTTTCCTCCCTGGTGCAGCTGCTAACTATTTTAACCAAGCCGTATCATTCAGCGAATCTTAAAAAAAGAAAGAAAGAAAGAAAGAAAGAAAGAAAGAAAGAAAGAAAGAAAGAAAGAAAGAAAGAAAGAAAGAAATCTGAAAATATGGAATGGTGTTAAAACGGGGTTGTTTTTCTTGCTACTTTTATGAAATGTTTCATTTCGGATGCTAATTAGTAGAAATGAGCCTCTTATGGAGGTTGATCGGCACAAGATGCTTCTGGATGTGTGGATACGGGAACATCATATCTGTCCGCCCCATCTTGTAGTAGGTAGCTCTTCTAAGAGTGGTGCATGAGTACTCCATATACCATGTTTTCCCGAAAATAAGATCCTGTCTTATATTTTTTTGAACCCCGAAAGTAGCACTTGGCCTTATTTTCAGGGACGTCTTATTATTTTGGAGAAAACCAGAGGAAATGGCGGGGACCGGCCGCACATTTATTTATTTATTTTATTAAACTTTTATACCGCCCTTCTCCTACTGGACTCAGGGCGGCGCACAGCCAAGAATAAAAAACATCCCAATACAAAATTTAAAATTTTAAAGGAATTAAACAAGTTTTGACCCAAAATTTAAAACCTCCCAACTAAAATCCATTTAAAAATTAAAAATATCTAAAAATATCTAAGGGGGGAGGGGTTACGCCAGCCCAGCTTGATGAAATAGAAAAGTTTTTAGGGCATGGAGAAAATGAATAAATAATAAATAAATAGATAAATAAACTTTATTGTCATTGTATATGTATATACAGTATACACATACAACGAAATTTACTTGACACCCAAAGATCAGGTCCCACACACATAATCCCCAGCACACTCCCACCCACCACAATTCCCCACCCCTAAAACCACCAAACATCTACACAACAGACTAAGTAATACTGTCCAACAGTTCACTGATGGTGACCCTTTAGTTCATTGTTGAGTGCAATTATAGCTCTGGGATAAAAACTATTCAGAAAACGTCCAGAGGTCTGGTATCCTACGTATCTCCGGGGGCAGGTCGTTCCAGAGGGCAGGTGCTGCCACAGAGAAGGCTCCTCCTGGGGGTCGCCAGCCGACATTGTCTGGCTGATGGCACCCTGAGGAGTCCCTCTCTGTGGGAGCGTACTCGCCGGTGGGAGGCTATCGGCAGCAGAAGGCGGTCCCGTAAGTACCCAGGCCCTATGCCATGGAGCGCTTTAAAGGTGGTCACCAACACCTTGAAGCGCACCTGGAAGACCACGGGAAGCCAATGCAGGTTGCGCAGGAGAGGCATCACATGGGAGCGCCCCATCGATCCCATAATCCCCCGCGCGGCTGCATTCTGCACCAGTTGGAGCCTCCGGGTTCTCCTCAAGGGGAGCCCCATGTAGAGAGCATTGCAGTAGTCCAGGTGGGAAGTGACGAGTGCCCGAATGACTGTGCGTAAGGAGTCCTGATCCAGAAAGGGACGCAACTGGCGAACCTGATGAACCTGATGCGTTTAAATATTTTCAGGAAGGGCTTATTGTAGCACATGTGCTCAAAAGCACGATTGGGCTTATTATCAGGGGATGTCTTATTTTCGGGGGAAACAGGCTAGGTAATCCTTGACTTACGACCACAACTGAGCCCAAAATTTATGTCACTGAGAAAATTCTTACGGGAGCCGCCTTTTTCAGTCCTGTTGTAACTTTGTATAGTCACTAAATGAATGGCTGTAAGTTGAGGAATACCAGTATTTACTCCTAGGACGGTGTTGGAGAACCTTTTCGGCACCGAGTGTCGAAACGGGAGTGCGCGTGGGGTTGCCGGAAATCATAAGAGCAGCCGCCCGATGCTCATGCATTCGCCAGGAAGATGATCTTCCGGTTTCAGATTTACTCATGCGCACCAGCCAGCTGGTCTTTGCACATGCATGGACACCAGGAACCGGAAGACCAGGTGGCTGGTGCGCATGCATGTACCGGAAACCAGAGATCATCTTCCCAGCATGCGTATGTGCACCGAGCGGCTGCTTTTCCAGTTTCTGGCACTCCTGAGTGTGTCAAGACCAGCTGGCTGGCATGCTGGAACCCAGAACAGTAACGAGTGCCCGGAGACATGGCTCTGAGTGCCACTTCTGGAGATGTCCTAGGGTCCTAGGAGCTCTAAAGAATCTTTTGGAGACTGCATCTGAAGCCTTAGAAATTAGGCACCTACAAAATTAAGGGTCCTAACGAACCTTACACCCCGGCTCCCGAAACCGAAAATAGCAAGCTATAAATGATCGGCTGAAAGGTTTATAACAAATAAACTCTTGGTGTTGGTTGACAATATGTAAAGATATTCGTTGGCAAAAGGCGTTTGCATTTCATCTTCTCCGCTAATTACAAGCTTGGGAAAGTGCTTTGATGGATGTTAATTGCATATTTTGTTTCATTCAAAGGGTTTTAGAAATGGGCTTTGCCACTCATTCAGATGTTAAAGTTGCAGCTGGCTAGAAATGCAGAAATATCTCCCTGTATGACCTGTAGAAATGCAGAAATACCTCCCTGTATGACCTGTAGTTTAACACACCTGCTTCAAATCTCTCTCTTTTTTTTAAAAAAAAAATCCCACCTTTTGTTCCCTGGGCTTTTTTCTTTCTTTCTATCCCTTCCTTCAAATCTATTTGCAACATGCTGGCTTCTTTTAATTCTCAGTTTCCTTTATTTTCCTAAGATCCACTGGCCAAAAACAGAGAAACGCGAGAAAGGGTTTTTCAGAAGAAATAGCTAAAGAGCAGGGGTGTTCCTGCAGGAAAGGAGAGTGATCCCACCCCAAAGCAAAGCTAGTGGTTGGGACTACAAAATCACAACCATCATTTTGATGTGTTTTCTTATCACCCTGGACTACACAATCACAACCACTGTTTTATTGCCCTTTCCTCATAGATGTTTGGATGCGAGGAAAG
This sequence comes from Coluber constrictor foxii, assembly GCA_038048745.1. Lineage (NCBI taxonomy): Eukaryota > Metazoa > Chordata > Lepidosauria > Squamata > Colubridae > Coluber > Coluber constrictor. Next base: position 4,717 of record JAWJVD010000103.1, on the reverse strand, counting down.
ACAAACTCAATCCTTAGTCTAACTTCCCATGACAAACTTCACCACAAAAAATGTGTGTGTGTGTGTGTGTGTGTGTGTGTGTGTATGTGTGTGTGAGGGGTGAGTGGGGGACCCACACTTAAAAAGAGCAATAATATTTTGCTGCTACAAGAAGTCCTCGACTTACGACAGTACATTTAGTGACCGTTCAAAGTTACAAGGGTGCTGGGAAAAAAGTGACTCATGGCCCCTTTTCACACTTATGAACATTGTATGTCAGGGTGGTGAGTGAAGAGCTGACCAGCTGGTGCAATGATGGGAATGAGTCAGCAAGGCTTTTGGCTGTTATCCCTTTAAGAGCCTGTATTATAATAATAATAAGAGGCCCTGTTAGGGCATCTCTCTCTCTCTCACTGTGTGTTCTTCCCTGCTGTAATTGCTGCTTGTTTGACCTCTGCCTATAGTACATCTATGTATAGTATATATTCTTTTGTAGATATAACCACTATTTATTACAAACCTCTGTTTGCTGCTCTTGCTCCTTGGTTGTCTCATGTAGTAAAGCTGTGCACATTCCGACATTGCAGCATCCCCATGGTCACGTGATCAACATTCAGATGCTTGGCAACTGGTTCTTATTTATGACTGTCGCAGTGTCCCGGGATCATGGGATTCTCTTTTGCGACCATCGGACAAGCCAAGTCAATGCGGAAGCAAGATTCACTTAACAACCATGTTACTAATTTATCAACCGTAACAATTCGCTTAAACAAGTCATCATTAGGACTTCTCTTGTGGCAAGAGAAGTCATAACATGGGGCAAAACTCACTTAACAAATGTCTCACTTAGTAACATAAATTTTGGGCTCAGTTGCATCATCCCTTGAGGACTAAATGCGGCAAGAAAAGTCATAAAACAGAATGGGGCACACTCACTTAACAAATGTTTCACTTAGCAGCAGTCATTCATCCTATCATTTGAATAACAGAATAGCAGTCAGAAGGGACCTTGGAGGTCTTCTAGTCCAACCCCCTGCTCAGCAGGAAATCCTATATCATTCCGGACAAATTGGGATGTTAAATGGATTGAACAGAAACAAAACATTTGCGTAAAAGCTGCAATATAAGGAATCTAGTTTGGTGTAGTGATGAAGATATCACATTCAATTAAATTACTGCAGTTGTTAAGGTAGGAACACACTTGTTACGTGAATGTGGCTTCCCCACTAACTTTGCTTGTCAGAAGGTCACAAAAGGGGGTCACACAGGGGTGAAATCCAGCAGGTTCTGGAGAACCAGTAGCGGAAATTTTGAGTAGTTCGGAGAACCAGCAAATACCACCTCTGGCTGGTCCCAGAGTGAGGTGGGAACGGAGATTTTGCAATATCCTTCCCCCAGGAGTGAGGAGGGATTGGGGATTTTGCAGTATCCTTCCCCTGCCACACCCACCAAGCCATGCCCACCAAGCCACACCCACAAAACAGGTAGGAAAAAAAATTGAATTTCACCCCTGGGATCTCCTGACCCTGGGGACACTGCAACCATCACAATGATGAACTAGCTGCTAAGTGTCTGAGTTTTGATTACGTCACCATGCTGCAAATGGTCATAAATGTGAAAAAAGATTATAAGACACTTTTTCCCCCGCCAACTTCAGTCACTAAATGAACTGTTGTAAGTTGAGGACTATCCGTGTTTCCCCGAAAATAAGACCCTCTCTTATATTTTTTTGAACCTCGAAATAAGCGCTTGGCCTTATTTTTCAGGTGGTCTTATTATTTTGGGGTGCATGGAGCAAGACGAGGCTCCTCTTGCCGTCTTACCTGATTTCCAGCTCTGCATTTAAATATTTTCAGGGAGGGCTTATTTTTTGGGGGGGGGGTTTATTTTAGCGCATGCGCTCAGATAATAATAATAATAATAATAATAATAATAATAATAATAATAATAATAATAATAATAATAATAATAATAATAATAATAATAATAATAATTTTATTTGTATACCGCCCTTCTCCCGAAGGACTCAGGGTGGTGTACAGCCTATTAAAAGCACAAAGACAAACTTGAATTTAAAAATAATTAAAATTATTAAATAATTTTGGCTCAAATATAAAACCCCAAATTTAAAACACCCAATTTAAAATCATTACATTGATAGCCCAGCCTGGCGGAACAGCAGGGTCTTGAGGGCACAGCAAAATACACGGCGATCTTACGTATTTCCGGGGGGCAGTTCGTTCCAAAGGGCAGGGGCTCCCAGAGCCGATTGGGCTTATTATCAGGGGATGATGTCTTATTTTCGGGGAAACAGGGTACTTAAAACTATAAGCTTAGTGTTTTCAACTAGTTATCAAGTGGAATATGGCTCATTCCTTGAATTCTAAAAAAAGTTGAAAAGGAAGGAATAAAAGTAATGTCAAGGTAAATATTCAAGCATTGGGGGGGGGGGGGGAAGTCCGGGTAGAGTTTTGAAGAGGATTCAGATCAAGGTGGTGTGAAGATTAATTAGTTATCAGTCAGGTAACTTTGCTGAGTATTCATATAACCGTTTACCTTAATGAATTCATGATGCATGATGAATTTAGATTTAAATTACTGTGAATGGCAGATCAATTTGCATAACGTTTCACTCGTGGCTTGAACCTCTGCCAGCCTTTAGAGTGGAATCTGAGAACAAATTTTCTTATTTATTTATTTTTTTAAAAAACCCTCTTGGTAACAGTTTTTCCTTTCTTTCCCAAACACTTTTTTTTTTTCAAAATTTCGATCTCAAAATGTTTACCTCCCAGAAACAAAAGTTCTATGGGTATTTTATTCTCCAGCTCTTGAGAAGGGCTGGTGAATCATTTATAGTAGTTTAATCAGGGGTGGTCTGCTGGGGGTACGCAGGGGTTCGGGAGACCCTCTAGCTAAGATTCTGTGCAGTTCGGAGAACCCCAAATCCCACTCCTGGCTGGCCCCGCCCACCCCATCCCAGGAATCCCCACGCAGCTTGTTTTGGATGTAGGTAGTGCAGGGTGCATGTGGAGCACAGGTGGGTCATACTTATCTTTACTACTGGTTCACAATGGGATTGCTTCTGCACACCTTTAGAGCACTCCATGGCTTAGGACCTGGTTATTTACGGGACCGCCTGCTGCCACCAGTAGCCTCCCCCTGCCGGTACGCTCTCATAGAGAGGGGGTCCTCTGGGTGCCGTCGGCCAAACAATGTTGACTGGCAGCCCCAAGGGGGAGAGCCTTCTCTGTGGGGGCACCTACTATCTGGAATGAGCTCCCCCCAGAGATACGGAGGATCCCGGATCTACGCACCTTCCGCTGCGCTCTCAAGACCTTTTTATTCCATCAGGCTGGCCTGGCCTAACTTTTTCCCCCTTTTCCCTTTTAAAATGTAAATTTTAAATCTGTTCTTAACTATTGGGGTGTTTTAAATCTGTCTTAGGCCAAATTGTTTAATTCGGTTTTATATTGTTTTAAAATTTTGTATTTATGTGTTTTATCTTGTGGCTGTTCACCGCCCTGAGTCCTTCGGGAGTAGGACTCTATATATCCCGGATCTGCGCACCTTCCGCCGCACTCTCAAGACCTTTTTATTCCATCAGGCTGGCCTGGCCTAACTTTTTTCCCCTTTTCCCTTTTAAAATGTAAATTTTAAATCTGTTCTTAACTATTGGGGTGTTTTAAATCTGTCTTAGGCCAAATTGTTTAATTCGGTTTTATATTGTTTTAAAATTTTGTATTTATGTGTTTTATCTTGTGGCTGTTCACTGCCCTGAGTCCTTCGGGAGTAGGGCGGTATATAAATCAAATTAAAAAAATTAAAAACATGCCCAGATCGCTTCTGATGATGTCAGGGTCAGTGGGCGGAGCCTCCCACCGGTTTTTTCTACCGGTTCTACAGAACTGGTCCGAACCGGGGACAACCCACCACTGGTGTAGAGGCTTGGGGAGGATGAAAAACTGGCCTACTGGAAGACTGGGAAGGCCGGAAATGGGCCTGTTCCCAGCCTCCAGAGGGCCTCTGGAGCCTGGGGAGGCCGTTTTTGCCCTCCTGCAGCTTGTAGAAAGCCTCCGGAGCCCGGGAAGAGCAAAAATGTGTCCCCCCCCTACTGTGGTGCAGGAGGCTGACTAGGCCACACCCACCATGGCCACGCACACTCAGCAACCCGGCAGAGAACCCCTTGCTAAAATTTTTGAAGCCCACCCCTGGGTTTAATAGTATGATCTAGAATAGCTTTTTCAGAGAGCAGTGACGGTTGATTTGACCTTACCATACATTTCCTAGGCCTATACAAGATACTGTCAGGTTTCGAGGTCGTCTCAAATAAATTGCATTTCAAACAAAGTCTTTGATGAAAAAAACTCTTATTTATTAAGCACGACATTTCTGGCTCCGACTCATCGTAGCCAACACTGACTTCCGATCCAAAAACCCTCCCTTTCCTTCCCCCACTCCTCTGCACTCATTGGCCCTCTTCCAAGTCACTCTACCCCTAATCTACTGCTCCAACTCAAAGGAATTTATCCCTCCCCTCCCATCTCCTAGGGGATATTATCTCCAGGGAAAATAAGTAGGCGAAAAGTCAACCGTCCCTTTCCAAACCCCTCTGCTTCTCCTTCTTATGTCAGCACTAGAGTAAACACAGCTTGAAGTGCTGACAGATACCTTATACAAGATACATAGCTATAGTTAAGATATATATAGATTTAATATCTAATATATAGATATTAAGTTT
>JAWJVD010000102.1:95000-112719 GCA_038048745.1 Coluber constrictor foxii | reverse complement strand
GTTGCCTCCATAATATCTGCGGAATGCAGAATGCAGTTTTTCTTCAGTGTCAAGTACCGACCGTCCATCAGGGGATAAATAGATCATTTTGGAAGGATGAGAGAATTGTCCTGAAAAAAGAGAAAAAAGAAAGAAAGAAAGAAAGAAAGAAAGAAAGAAAGAAAGAAAGAAAGAAAGAAAGAAAGAAAGAAAGAAAGAAGCCTTAGTTAACTCTCTGATGAGCAGATCAAGTCTGCAGACATCGTTTAAAGCATGGGAAAACATGACGAAAAAAATTGTTTAGGCTCGCTGTATTCAAACTCATTTCGGGGTGAATTAGCAAAAAAAAAGCGGGGAAAAGGGAAGGGATTCAGTTTTCTGCATTGTTGGCCTGAAAGCCTATCTATTTATCATCTCATAAGACAGCTCCAGTGATCTTTATCTGCTTTCCCCACTTTCTGACCCAAATTCAGGAGGGTTTTATATGGAAAATTGCAGTCAGTTTGATTGATGAAATTCAAAGATTGTCTAAAACGGCACCAAAGATATCCCACTGTGCAGACTCCAACCGAGGCCTTCAATGTTGGCATTGTTCCTGCGGAGGAAGAGGGGGTGAAAAAAAAAAAGAAGAAGAAGAAGAAGAAGAAAAAAACCAGAGAAAACGAGCAAAAGTTAGAGAATTTTCTGTGCAGGAAAACTTCAGATCTCAATGAGCATCTCCCCCCCCAAAAACTATTATTCCTTATTCACACGAGGACAAAGTGAGAAAATGTGCCAGGCATTTCCCACACATGGCGACAACAACACAAAAAAAACCAACAACAACTCAGCTTTTCAACCAGGCTGGCTTTGTAAAAATGCTGAATAAATAACCCTTCCCCCCCCCCAAAAGAAAGAAAGAAAGAGATCTCTCAGGATAAAAAATAATAATAAACAAATATTAAAGAGAGACGATGTTGAAAATGTGAAGTACGGAACATCTGTGTCTAAAAAGGAACGAGGGAGATGAGTCGGGTTAATTCGAAATACCTTCCGTGCATTCTGGTGGAAACGTTTAAAGCCATTTTATGTAGCTTTTGCCTTGAATCAAAAGAGACTCTGAAGTGGGAATAATGTAGCTTCTTTACTAGGGGTTTGCAAAATAAAAATATTCCTTCAGTATCGGAAGATCTGTCTTCTTTGTCAGTTCACCTTTCTGTTTATCTGTAAGATTTTTGACTTTTATTTTAGGTCATTTATTTTCAGTCCTGCAACTTTTCCGTATTCTTCTATTTATTTCTTTTTTTTCCCCATTAATTTAGGGCTGGTTTCTAGTGGTTCTCTCTCTCTCTTGGTGGGCATGGCAGGGGAAGGATATTGCAAAATCTCCATTCCCTCCCCACTCCAGGGAAGGATACTGCAAAATCTCCATTCCTATCCCACTCCAGGGGAAGGATGCTGCAAATCCCCATTCCCTCCCTACTCCTGGGGGGAGGATATTGCAAAATCTCCATTACCTCCCTACTCCTGGGGGAAGGATACTGCAAAATCTCCATTCCTACCCCACTCCAGGGAAGGATACTGCAAAATCTCCATTCCTACCCCACTCCAGGGGAAGAATGCTGCAAAATCCCCATTCCCTCCCTACTCCTGGGGGAAGGATATTGCAAAATCTCCATTCCCTCCCTACTCCTGGGGGAAGGATACTGCAAACTCTCCATTCCTACGCCACTCCAGGGGAAGGATACTGCAAAATCTCCATTCCCTCCCTACTCCTGGGGGAAGGATATTGCAAAATCTCCATTCCCACCCCAAACTAGGGGAAGGATCCTGCAAACTCTCCATTCCTACCCCACTCCAGGGCAAGGATACTGCAAAATCCCCATTCCCACCTGTCTCTGGGGCCAGCCAGAGGAGGTATTTGCCGGTTCTCCGAACTATTCAACATTTCCGCTACCAGTTCTGCCGAACCTGTCAGAACCTGCTGGATTTCAGCCCAGGTTCTTTTAGAATGAATACCAAATCATCTGCAATTTCTTGTACTTCATATTTTCCCCTTTTTATTCCCATACCTTTCATGGCTACATCTTGTCCAATGTTTCCGTTTAAACGCTTCCAGTGTTAATATCAATGATTCATATTTATGACGGTTGCGATATCCCCGGGATCATGTGATCACCTGTTGTCAACCGGGAAGCCAGATTCACTTAAAAGCCATGTTACTCACTTAACAACCATCTCGCTTAGCCATGGAAATTTGGGGCTCAATTGTGGTGGTAAGTCGAGGACTTCTTGTATTGTATTAAACAATGCATTTGAATAGAATAGAGCTGAAAGGGGCCTTTGAGGTCTTCTAGTCCATCCCCTGCTCAACCAGGAGATCCTATACCATTTCAGACAAGTGACTGTCCAGTCTCTTCTTAAAAACCTCCAGTGATGAAGACCCACAATTTCTGGTGGCAAGCAGTTCCATTGGTTAATTGTCCTCACTGTCAGGAAGTTTCTCCTTAATTCCAGGTAGCTTCCCTCCTTGGTTAGTTTCCACCTATTGTTTCTTGCCCTGCCCTCTGGTGCTTTGTAAAATAAATGGACCCCTGTTGAGGAATTCGCAGAGCAATCCTTGAGTAGCCAGGGTGTGCACATGAGAGCGACTGAGAGCAGTTACGAATAATCGCAGCCAACGCAGAGATACACTGAGTTGTGTTTACTTTTAGGAAATAGTAATAAGGCACAGTCCGATAAACAGTCCAGGTCATACGCAGATAAAGCAATAGATAGTACAACAATAGTCCAGGGATATTCCAATAACAAAGTCTTCTTACCAGTCGTCGTAGTCATACACGAACAGTTGCAAACAGTAGCAAACACAGCAAAGAGCAGTAACGATCAATAATGGTCATCAGAGAGTATCAGAGAGAGTAGCAAAGAGTAGCAGAGAGAAATTAATCACGTTTCAAGCTCCCTCTTAAGACATCTTCTTTGGGGCAGCTTCTCAAATTCTGGAAGACTGCTATGATGTCACCCCTAATTCGTCTTTTTTTAGACTAGCCAAACGCAAATCCTGAAGCCATTCTTCCTGCGGTTTCATCTCCAGGCCTTTGATCATCTTAGTTGCTCTTCTCTGAGCTTTTTCCAAAGTCTCAACATCTTTTTAAAAAAATTTCTAATTGGACAGGTTGGGAGGCTGCTATTTCCTGATTTTTTTCCCCCCACCCCATCCCACCCAGCAAATCTAGGACAAAGGATTAAGGTCGCTTCCCTAAATTTGGGTTTTTAGAAGATATCCCCATGAAAAGAGAAAGCCCTGCATTTAACTCACAAACTTTAAGCTTGTTGGCTGCCACAGTGGATTAGATGGAAATCCCATGGACGGCAAGGCCAAGATTGATGCTGATTGAGCTCCGTGCGGGACCAAAATAGTTGACGTGACAATGCCATAGTTTTAGTCTTCAAATCAAGTATGTCAATATTTCAGTGCAAGAACCCAGAGGATGGGTTATTTAACCTAGGGGTCCCCAATCCTCGGGCTGCCGGCACCTCTGCCAGTCCACTGAGATGGAAAGGTTGAGTACCACCACTGATCTCACCTCTTTTTCTCATTCTTTTACCGGTACGTGAGTTGTTAATCTGTTATCAAGGAGAGATGACCCTGAGCCAATTCTGCTCATAAAGCAAGTTTTAAGGTTGTTCAGATAAACCAGATAACAGATGAACAGAGTTGGAAAGGACCTTGGAGGTCATCTTGTCCAACCCGCCACCCACCCAACCAGGAGACCCTCCACCATTTCTGACAGAGGGCAGTCCAGTCTCTTCTGGAAAGCCTCCAGGGATGAAGCTCCCACAACTTCCAAATGCAACTTCTCTTCCATGGGTTGATGGTTCTCACTGTCAAAAAATTTCTCCTTATTTCCAGGTTGAATCTCTCCTTGGTCAGTTTCCATCCATTCTTCCTTGTCTGGCCTTCGGGTCCTTTGAAAAATAGCTTGACCCCCTTCCTCCTCTCTGGGGCAGCCCCTCAAATATTGGAAGACTGCTCTCCTGTCTCCCCTGGTCCTTCTCTTCACTAGACCAGCCATGCCCAGTTCCTGCAACCGTTCATTGTATGTTTTAGCCTCCAGTCCCCTCATCATCCTGGTTGCTCTTCTCTGCACTCTTTCTAGAGTCTCTCAACCTCTTTTTTATAGTATGGTGACCCAAACTGGATGCAGTATTCTAGGTGTGGTCTTACTAAGGCTTTAGAGAGTTGTATTAGTACCTCCCTTGATTATATCCCTCTGTTAATGCAATTTAGGACTGCATTGGCTTTTTTGGCTACCGCTGCACAATGCTGACTCATATTTAATCGGTTGTCCACTGAGACTCCAAGATCCCTCTCGCAATCACTGCTATTAAGCCAAAGGAGATGAAATGCCACCCGTTGTTCATTAACCAGACCTGTTTAGCTGCAAGCAACCCTAGCAGTAACCGTCTCCTTTCAGATATGAAGCAAGATTTTTTTTTTAAAAAAAAAAGGACTTCTGCATATTGTATACAAAATACGTTTTCCTCCCCGTGTGCTTTTTCAATTTTTAATCCAGCTGTAGTGTTCGGAATACGGCTCCGTGTGGATGCTAAACTTGACAATTCTCTGAAATGTACCACCTAATAGGAGTGTAGACTACATAGTCAATGTTCCAAGATGGCAGCCACTACCACGTCATCCGAGCCACCAGCTTGGTTCCTTTCACCCTTTCTCTGTGGGTTCCTAGGACAGTTCAGACCGTATCTCCAAGTTCAGACATTTCCTTTTGGGATGTTCATCCACCATGTACAGATTGCAGGGCTGAATTTGGGCAACCACTCATGGTCCTTTCTACTATTTGGAGCAAGTAGGAAAATGGGTGCAGCAGGGTTTCCCAACCTTGGCAACTATAAGACTTGTGGACGTCAACTGGCTGGGGAATTCTGAGAGTTGAAGTCCACAGGTTTTCAACCGAGACAAGGAGAGATTCAATTCTGGGAGTTGAAGTCCACAAGTCTCAATTGATAGAATTTAGGAGTTCAAGTCACAGGTCCAACTGATAGAATTCTGGGGGTTGAAGTCCACCAGTCTCAATTGATAGAATTTAGGAGTTGAAGTCCACAGGTCCAACTGATAGAATTCTGGGAGTTGAAGTCCATAAGTCTCAATTGATAGAATTCTGGGAGTTGAAGTCCACAAGTCTCAATTGATAGAATTTAGGAGTTGAAGTCCACAGGTCCAACTGATAGAAGAAGAAATTTGATTCTGGGAGTTGAAGTCCACAGGTCCAACTGATAGAATTCTGGGAGTTGAAATCCACAAGTTTCAATTGATAGAATTCTAGGACTTGAAGTCCACAGGTCCAACTGATAAAAGACGAGATTTGATTCTGGGAGTTGAAGTCCACAGGTCCAACTGATAGAAGAAGATATTCAATTCTGGGAGTTGAAGTCCATAGATCCAACTGATAGAATTCTGGGACTTGAAGTCCACAAGTCTCAATTGATAGAATTCTGGGAGTTGAAGTCTGCAGGTCCAACTGATAGAAGAAGAGATTCAATTGTGGGAGTTGAAGTCCAGAGGTCTCAATTGATAGAATTCTGGGAGTTGAAATCCACAAGTCTTCAACCGATACAAGAAGAGATTCAATTCTGGGAGTCGAGGTCAACAGGTCTTCAACGGATAGAAAAAGAGATGGGTATCTGGGCATCTTTGCTGTCCTATGCTGGTTCCTGGCTCCTGGGGAATTCTGGGAGTTGAAGTCAACATGTCTTAAAGCTGCCCAGATTTGAAACTTCAGCTCTGCCAGAAGAAATGTAGAACCTCTGCATCTTTTGGGACAGGCGGTGTCACCATTCAGTGGAACAATTTGCCTCTTGAAGTGAATGCTCCATCACTAGAGGTTTTCAAGAAGAGACTGCATAGCCATTTGTCCAGAATGATATAGGATCTCCTGCTTCTGGTTGGGCTAGAGGACCTCCAAGATCCCTTGTTTCAAAGGTACTTTTCATAAGGCCACTGGACTTCCTTCTTGTCGTTTTCCCTTGAAAACATTCTCGTCCGAGAAGCTTCTTCAGTTCGGACTCGAAAGCGAAATGTTTTTCAAGGGGGGGGGGGAAAAAAAGAGAGAAACCAATCCATCAACAAGAAAGTCCGGTCGCCTTTTGAAAAGCACCGTGGCCTGAATGACTGACAATCTCTATTGCCGTCCAACTCTTGTTATGTTATAATTCTAGGAACGCGGATGCTTTCTGAAAGGGAGAACGTGTGTTGCCAAAATGGAGCATTTGTGGATGGGTGGATGGACGGACGGACGGACGGATGGACGGTGCTCATCTTTTATTTTTAAGGCAAGGAGAGTTGGGAAGGTTCAACTTGAGGGCCGTTGCCCAAAGAAGCCAACAATAAATCTTTCAAGCCCCGTTAACCTGCTTCCTCCTTTCCCTCCTCCCTTCCTCCTCCTCCTCCTCCTCCTCAGGCTGAGCAAATTCGGCTGTGTTAAGCTGGCCTTAATGTGCCAATGCTCAGGACCAGCTGCTCCTAACCAGAGACAAGGGCTTGTCAATTAAGTCATTGAAGAGCAGGTTCTGGATGGCCTGGAGGCAACTACTGAGCCGGAGCCTGCATGCAGCCCCTGCAATTAGCATCCATTTAGAAAGGGACCTCCAGGCCAGGAACAGACACAGGCGTCCCCCCCCCCCCCACCATCCTGAACTGAAGGGAAAAGAAACCCTGAGATTGAACAGATCCCCAAGATGAGAGAGAGAGGGAAAGGGAGAAAGAGGGACAGAGAGGCAGGAAGGGACAGAGAAAAGAGGGACAGACAGACAGAGAGAGACGGGGAGAGAGGGAGGGAGGGAGAGACAGAGAGAGAGAGGGAGACAGAGAGAGAAGGAGAGAGGGGGGGAGGGAGAGGGAAACACAGAGAGAGGGAGACACAGAGAGGAGGAGGGAGAGAGAGGAGAGACAGAGAGAAAGAGAGAGAGAGGTCAGAGAGACAGACAGACAGAGAGAGAGAGAAAGGAGAGAGAGAGGCAGAGAGAGAAAGAGACACACACAGGAGAGAGAGAGAGGAAAGAGAGAGACAGAGGGAGAGACAGAGGGAGAGAGAGACAGAGAGAGAGGGAGAGGGAGAGAAAGGGAAAGGGATAAAGAGAGAGAGAGAGAAAGAGGGAGAGAGACAGACAGACAGAGGGGGAGAGGGGGAGAGGGGGGAGAGAGAGACAGAGAGGGAGAGAGGGAGAAGGAGAGACAGAGAGGAAAGAGAGAGAGAGACAGACAGACAGACAGGAAAGAGAGAGAGATGGGGAGAGAGAGGGAGAGAGGGAGGGAGAGAGGGAAAGTGAGAAAGAGGGAGGGAGAGAGGGAAAGACAGAGAGAAAGAGGGAGAGAGAGACAGAGAGAGAGGGAGAGGGGGGAGAGAGAGAGACACAGAGAGAGGGGGAGAGAGACACAGAGAGAGAGAGACAGGGAGAGAGGGAGAGAGGGAGAGAGGGAAAGGGAGAAAGAGAGAAAGAGGGGCAGAGAGAGGGAGAGAGAGGGAGAGAGAGGGGGAGAGGGAGAGAGGGAGAAGGAAAGAGGGAGACACAGAGAGAGGGAGACACAGAGAAGGAGAGAGAGGAGAGACAGACAGACAGAGAAAGAAACACACATTCAGAGGAGAGAGATGAAAGAGAGAGACAGAGGGAGAGGGAGAGGGAGAGAGAGGGAAAGGGATAAAGAGAGACAGAGAGACAGAGAGAAAAGGGAGACAGACAGAGAAACAGAGAAACAGAGAGAGGGAGAGAGGAAAGAGAGAGAAAGAATAGAGAGGGACATTGCAACTTCCTTTGCTCGGCCCCAGAGAAGTTTAAAAGAAGCCAGGAGGAGAAGAAGAAGAAAAAAATAGACAGGCATCTCTGGGAGGATGCAATCAATGGGCACATTCATGAGCCTCCTGGCTGCTCCCTTTGTAACTGGGTGTCACCTCAAGGCAGCTGGTGGCACGCAAGGCACCCAGAGGTTTGCCCTTTGGCCCGAGGGGAGGACTGGACAAGGCGAGGAAAAGGCAGCGAGGGTTGAGGTCAGCAAGGCCACGGTGTTACCGGGCCAAGCTGGGCCCACAGCTGAACAAAACTTCCCCCCACCAAGGAGGGCAGGGAGCCTAGGGGAGCCTCGCTGGGGAAGGAGTTTGTTTAAGTCATTAGGAAATTGGTAGCTAGGCCTGGCATCCCAGGCCTAGACAGGATGACCCCACCAAGTTCAAGAACAGAGCAAATAAACCCAGGCCACCGGAATGGCCAGCAACGGCCATCGAGCCCAACGTCCCAATGGAAACGGAGAGGGGGAAAAATGAACCTGGTTTGAATGGGGAGGGGAGGGGACAGTTAGGGGTGGGGGGAACCGGGAAAGGTTGCAAGGAGGGACCACGGAGGGCAGAAGGTCAATAAAAGTCAACAGGAGCGCCGGCTTAATGAGGACAAGAATCGGAGATCAAAAATCCATAAATCTTCCGGGGCCCAATCGACAGACAAGGAGACAGAGTGTTGGTCAACATTCCCCCACCGATGGGGAGCCCGTGAGGGGTCAGCGGCAACAATTTGGGTCGCGGCCGGCCATTAGATGGAGGGAAGAAAAGGCCGGGGGCTCAGAGGATGGGGCAACCGCCCTGGAGAGGTGGGACATTTCCGTGTATTGGTACCCTGGGCCTTCAGTAGGATGGACGACATTTGGGATGTCGTGCAACGACATTGACTTAAAAAGAAGGCCCTCAGCTTCTTTTTCTCCGCACCCCTTTCCAAAAATAAAATAAAATAAAATAAAATAATAATTTACATTTCAAAAGGGAAGTTTGTTAAGAATTGGGTGAGATGTCGATTCTTTTGTTATCGGAAAGTTTTGGGGGTTGGGTCATTTTTCCATTGAAGTTTGCTTTGCTTTCCCATCGATTAATCTAGTATTAATTATCCGCCGGCCAACCTCGCATACAACGGCCGACGAAGCTAAAAGTCCGTTTTTTGAGACAGGCGTTGCAAACCGGTCTTTAAAAAGGCAGATAGTGAAAGCGAAATCTCTCCGGGGGGGTGGCTTAAAATCATTTCCAAATGATGAGCAACCTCAGCTGCTCCTATGTGGTAGCGTTTACAAGGGAATAGTAACTTCAGAAGTTAATGTGTTCTGCACCTCCAGAACTGTCTGGTTTGGCTCTGTAACCGAACAAGACAGACAGACACAGATTTCAACTCAATTGTAAAATTCAGGGTTTTTTTTTTTTTACTACTGGTTCTGTGGGCGTGGCTTGGTGGCACGGTGTGATGTGGTGTGGCTTGGTGGGCATAGCAGGGGAAGGATACTGCAAAATCCCCATTCCCTCCCCACTCCTGGAGGAAGGATATTGCAAAACCGCCATTCCATCCCCACTCCTGGGGGAAGGATATTGCAAAATCTCCATTCCCTCCCCACTCCTAGTGGAAGGATATTGCAAAATCTCCATTCCCTCCCCACTCCTGGGAGAAGGATATTGCAAAATCTCCATTCCCTCCCCACTCCTAGGGGAAAGATATTGCAAAATCCCCATTCCCTCCCCTCTCCTGGGGGAAGGATATTGCAAAATCCCCATTCCCTCCCCACTCCTGGGGGAAGGATATTGCAAAATCTCCATTCCCACCCCACTCCTGGGGTCAGCCAGAGGTGGCATTTGCCGGTTCTCCGAATTATTCAAAATTTCCACTGCCGATTTGCCAGAACCTGCTGGATTTCACCCCTGCTTCAATGGATAGTTAGAACGGCAGAAAAAACAATGGCTACCAACCTGCCTTCCATTGAGGACCGGTATACTGCACGAGTCAAAAAGAGGGCTGGGAAAATATCTGCTCAGCATGTTCTGAGCAGTTCTGGAGATCCGGTAGTAGAAATTTTGAGTCGTTTGGAGAACCGGTAGTAAAAATTCTGACTGGCCCCGCCCCCATCTATTCTCTGCCTCCCGAGTCCCAGCTGATCGGGAGGAAATGGGGATCTTGCAGTATCCTTCCCCTGGAGTGGGGAGGGAAGGGGGATTTTGCAGTATCCTTCCTCTGGCTTGGGGAGGAAATGGAGACTTTACAGTATCCTTCCCCTGCCACGCCCACCAAGCCACGCCCACCAAGCCATGCCACGCCCACCAAGCCACACCCACAAAACCGGTAGTAAGAAATTTTGAAACCCACCACTGCTACCGACCCCTCTCATGCTAGACATAAATAGTTTCAACTCCTACCCTCAAAACGACGCTATAGAGCACTGCACACCAGAGCAACTAGACACAAGGACCGTTTTTTCCCAAACGCCATCACTCTGCTTAACAACTAATTCCCACAACACTGTCAAACTAGTTACTAAGTCTGCACTGCTATTAATCTTCTCATCCTGCCTATTACCTATCTCCGTTTCTACTTATGACTTTAACTTTGTTGCTTTCTCGCTTTTCTGGTTTCCAGCCAGCTGGCCTTCACGAACACAGGAGGGCTGAAAAACGGCCTGAAAACGGCCTGAAAAAAATGCAAAAAACAGGCAATTTTTGGGGTTGTTTTCCGGACCATTTTCCGCACATGCACATACATCCCAGTTTGAGCACTTAATTTGCCATCACTGCTATAGGCCATATCAATGTCAATTGTCAATAGTAAGAGCCTGGTGGCGCAGCAGCTTAAGTGGTGTTAAAGTGACACCAGCTGCCTGCAATTACTGCGAGTTCGAATCTCACCAGGCTCAAGGTAGACTCAGCCTTCCATCCTTCCGAGGTAGGTAAAATGAGGACCCGGATTGTGGGGGCAATAAACTGACCTTGTATAAAAAAAGAACACCACTTAGAGGGGACCGAAAACCCTACTAAGCAGGTATATACAAAAGTATGAAGGCTGTTGCTTAACGCATTGTAAGCCGCCCTGAGTCTCCGGAGAAGGGCGGCATATAAATTAAAAATTTTTTTTCAAAATGTACAGGTTCAAACACATATTACTCGTAAAATTCCAAACAAAGAATTTCAAATGAGAGTAGGGTAAAATACAATAGTTATAGGATAAAATACAACAATTTAATTCATAAATATATAAAATAGAATAAAGTGACATAAAATGATATTTATTTATCCAACCTGCAATCTACCCCAGTCAGGCCCATGTATGCTGGCCATTTTAGTCAGAAATTAAAGGTAAAGGTTCCCCTCGCTAGTCGTTCCTGACTCTAGGGGGCGGTGCTCCTCTCCGTTTCAAAGCCGAAGAGCCAGAGCTGTCCGAAAACGTCTCCGTGGTCATGTGGCCAGCATGACTGAACGCCAAAGGCGCACGGAACACTGTTCCCTTCCCACCAAAGGTGGTCCCTATTTTTCTACTTGCATTTTTTTACCTGCTTTCGAACTGCTAGGTTGGCAGAAGCCGGGACAAGGAACGGGAGCTCACCCCATTACGCGGCACTCGAACCGCTGAACTGCCGACCTTTCGATCGACAAGCTCAGCGTCTTAGCCCCTGAGCCATCACGTCCTGTAGTCAGGAATTGTGCTGTATTAAATGTCATTTTCAGATTCAGCCACATATTTGAGGTATGTTGTTTGCTTGTTTGTTTCTTGGTTTTATTCACGTCGGATTTATTTTTGAACGCGAAGCAAAATAACGAAAGGAAAATTCCCGTGGACAAGGTGGAAAAGTGAATAACAGCCGTGACGAAGCCACACCACAAACACACTTATTCTTCATCTCCTAAACTACTTTCTGTAATCAATCTGATTACTTCTACTGTCTGTCCTGTTACCGCATCTAATCTTATAACTGTTAATATTGTTGTTTCGGAGCATCGTTTGGGGAAAAAAACACCTTTGGATGTCATTATTTCTCAAATCGTCTCTATTTTGGACTGATTACCCTGAACAGCCATTATTGTTGAGGACATCCATCCGTTGGTGTGTAGGCCCAAAACTGAAAAATATTTGTTTTTTCTTTTAATCGTTCTGAGATGCGTTATGGAGTGGTGCGATGCGGTGTCCTAGAGGTAGAGTTTTCACCTCACAGTCAAGAGCCTGTGAGTTCGATCCTAAGTAGAGGCAGATATTTCTCTCTCTCTCTCTCTCTCTCTCTCTCTCTCTCTCTCTCTCTCTCTCTCTCTCTCTCTCTGAGCACAATGAGAATATATCTGCCGAACAAAACTCTGCATTGGTGATAGGAAGGGCATCCGGCCAGTAAACCCTCAGCTAGCTCCACTCAGTTGCCCAGACTTCACCTCACAAGAGATTATTGGGTCGTTACATGATAAAGAAGAAGATGGAGATTACTTTTCATTGGGAGGCACTCTTACCTTATGGTAATGGGATATAACCCATTATCATAAGACACAGGTGAGGAACAATAGCCTTTTTATGACTTGTGGACTTCAACTCCCAGAATTCCTGAGCCATCATGGGGAACTTGGTCCATTTATGAGTTGTGGACTTCAACTCCCAGAATTCCTGAGCCATTCATGGGGAATTTGGCCCATTTATGACTTGTGGACTTCAACTCCCAGAATTCCTACGCCAGCATGGGGAACGATGGCCCTTTTATGACTCATGGACTTCAACTCCCAGAATTCCTGCGCCAGCATGGCAGCATCCCCATGGTCATGTGATCAAAATTTAAATGCCTAACAACTGACCCCTATTTATGACATCTGCAGTGTCCCGGGGTCAGATGATCCCATTTTGTAACCTTCTGTTGGGCAAATCCACGGGAAGGCCAGATTCGCCGAGCAACTGTGCTCTTAACTTTTATGACTGTGCTGATTCACAGCTGTGGCAAGAACGGTCATAAAACGGGACAAAGCTCAGCGACCTCTCACTTAGTAATGGACATGTCTGGCTCAATTTGTGGTCATACATCGAGGGCTACCCGTATATATCCCTTGTCTCCAGGGGTGAAATGTAAAATTTGTTACTGTGGGCGTGGCTTGGTGGAGGGGGGTAATGTGGGCGTGGCTTGGTGGAGGGGGGTAATGTGACTGGGTGGGCATAGCCAACTTTAAAAAAAAAACTTTTCAAAGCATTTTTTCTAATGCTTTAAAAAGCCTCTGATGATTCCGGCTGAGCCGCAGGATCATCAGAGGCTTTTTTTTTTACTTTTAAAATAATTTTTTTGTGGGAAGAAGTTGTAGAAAAAATGCTTTTAAAAGTAAAAAAAAAAGCCTCCGATGATCCTGCGGCTCAGCTGGGCATGGAGGGGGGAGGGATTTTTGCTACCGGTTCTCCAAACCACCCACCGCCATCGCTACCGGATCGGGTAATCCGGTCCAAACCGGGAGCATTTCACCCCTGCTTGTCTCCCAAACTTGGCAACTTTTAAGATGGGTGGCCTTCCACACCAGCTTCGGCGCGCGGGGTTTCGTGCAAAAAACCCTTGCTATGCTGTTGGGAACAATTTATGGAGGGGTGTGCGGGTGTCTATTTTTAAAATGGCTGGATCGTTAAAAAATAAAGCTCCCACCAGCCTCTCGGTGCCCAGACCCACCTAGTTCAGGAGGTCACGCCAGCATGAGCCCGATTTGTCTCTAATCGGCTCATTGTTAACACAAGCCGACAATTTGCAAGCCGCAATCTCCTCCGGGGCCGCCGGGGAGCCTGTACCTCGTGCGAGGAGGTCAGGGCCAGTCCAGGGTGACCAGCGGCCTGAGGAGACGGCCATTGTCCCAGGCCCGACGCCCTGATGTGGGGATTGCGGCAACTCCATCCATCTTCATCCAGTTAGTGCCTGCGTTCGCAGCAAGGGTTTGGCCTGGGCCAGGCCTGGGAGGGAATCGTCCCTATCAATGTCGTACATTCATTGCTGAATCTCAGAATCTCAGGAGCCTGCTGGCTATCAATACTCCTCCTGTTTCTGACTGAGTTTGTCGTGAGGGACGAAAAACTCAGCTGGGGAATCCGAGCAAATGTTCTCCCGGCATCTGTTTTTGGTGTCTTTAGTTCAGTGGTCTGGGGTCTGTTTATTGAAAACATTGAATTCTCAGTCTCCACCAACTCTGAAGCAGCTGCCAGTCAAAAATTAGAAGGACAGGACAGGATAAGGCAGAATTTATTCAATTTATTTGCCAAATAGGGTGAATTAAGACAAGTTATATACCAAAGCATCAGAAGGCAAGACAAGAAACAATGGATGGAAACCAGGGGTGAAATCCGAATTTTTTCCCCTACTGGTTCTGTGGGCGTGGCTTGGTGGGCGTGGCAGGGGAAGGGTATTGCAAAATCCCCATTCCCACCCCAGGAGAAGGATATTGCAAAATCCCCGTTCCCTCCCCACTCCTGGGGGAAGGCTATTGCAAAATCCCCATTCCCTCCACTCTCCTGGGGGAAGGATATTGCAAAATCTCCATTCCCTCCACTCTCCTGGGGGAAGGATATTGCAAAATCTCCATTCCCTCCCAACTCCAGCGATAAGCTACTGCAAGATCTCCATTCCCACCCCACTCTGGGGCCAGCCAGAGGTGGTCTTTGCCGGTTCTCCGAACTACTCAAAATTTCTGCTACCGGTTCTCCAGAACCTGTCAGAACCTGCTGGATTTCACCCCTGATGGAAACTAATCAAGGAAAGAAGCAATCTGGAACTAAGGAGAAACGTCCTAACACTGAGAACAATTAACCAGTGGAACTGTTTGCCACTAGAAGTTGTGGGTGATCCATCACTGGAAGCCTTTAAGATGACTTAAATGATTACTTTTTCCTACGAAAAAGTAAGGAAACAAATACTGTACCTTTACACGGAGGATAAATGGGATGAGGGTGTGGCTAACTGATGAAGGCTAACAAGCCAGAAATAGATCTATATTAGTCTCCCAATGGGCAGCATAGGGCCTGCTGGCTGCCAGAAGAAAAAAAGCCCACCTGTGTGGACTTCCACTCCCAGAATTCCCCAGCCAGCATGGCGTTGGAGAATTCTGGGAGTTGAAGTCCACAAAAGTTGGACCCCCCTGTATTCAATCTACAGAGTTAGCATGAAAGGATAGCAAAGGAATTTTTTAATTGCCTGAAAAGTTAATAATACATTTTTGAATGAAGCCACTCCCAGGGAGTGGCTTCATTCAAAAATGTATTATTAGCTTTTATTAGCTTTTCGGGGCAATAAACAATTCCTTTCCATAACAGATTTTGGAGTTTAGACATGGAGAAGCAGTGGGTTAGAACGGTTGACTAATTTTCCCACTGAAGCAATGCAAGGCTTTATTTGAGGATTTCCTTCTAAGAGTAAAGAGGGTTTTTAAAAAAAATTTTCCTGGCATGAAAAGAACCAATTGCAACTTGTAAGTAGTTGGGTATGATCCATACTACCGGCTTAACAGGATTTGGACAGCTGACGTCCTCAGAAGTAACCGGGGTACTTAGTGCTCTCTGATCTTGGTGTTTTTCTTGGAGGTGTTTCATGACCCAGCTATGTAACATAGATACATAGTCCTCCACCTTTTCCTCCTCCTCCTCTTCCTCCTCCTCCTCCTCCTCCTCCCCCTCCCTCTCCCCTTCCACTCTTCCTCCTCCTCCTTTTCTCTCTCCTCCTTTTCTCTCTCCTCCCACTACTGCCCCTCCTCCTCCTCCTCCTCCTTTGCCAAAACCATGGTGGCATTGTGGTCAGAATGCAGTATTGCAGGCTAACTCTGCCGATTGCCAGCAGTTCGATCCTGACCGGCTCAATGATTGACTCAGCCTCCCGTCCTTCCGAGGTGGGTAAAATGATTGTTGGGGGCAAGAGGCTGACTCTGTAAAGTGCTTCGAGAGGGCTGTAAAGCTCTGGGAAGCGGGATATAAATGCTATTGCTATTCTCCTCCTTATCCTCCTGATGATGTTACCTAGTAGGGTCATGAAACTTCAGCAATAAAAACAATGAAACTCCAAGAGCCCTTCAGTTCTCCTCCTCCTCCTTCTCCTTCTCCTCCTCCTCCTCCTCCTCCTCCTCCTCTTTGCTAACCCCACTGCCTTCTAGCACTGAAGATGTTACCTAAGTGTGTCATGAAATATCTCCAAGAAAATGGCCAAGGTTAGAGAGCAGCCACATCTCTCCTCCTCCTCCTCCTCCTCCTGCTTTTCAGGCGCTTCCTGGGCTCAAGCATTTCTCCGGGACCCTCCCACCCTTCCTGTTCTTATCACCCATCATTTGTTTCTTCCCTGCCAGCTTCCTCGCTTCTCTTTGCCCGTCTCTAGCCGCCTCTCCTGCCCGGGGGGCAGCCAATCTGTCTTTTCCACCAAGAGATGCCATATTTCTCCGGCCGTTATGACGACCGCCGGGAGGATTAGTTCTCTCCTGCCTGCTTTGCTTGCCTGCCTGCCTGCCCGCCTCCCTCTTGGACCGCCGTCCATGCCAAAGCATCAACTCCAAGACCGGGCCATCCATCTTCCCTTAAGGAGAGACAAAGCAGGGCAGTTTCTGGGACCCCCTCCCTCCCTCCCAACTTCTGGCCTATTTTGAGCCGAGCGCCTGGAGGAAGTACAAGAGGCAGAATTGATGAAGAGGGCGGAGTGGGTGGTGGGAGAGGCATTGGGGGGCCTAATTAGGCTTGGAGGTGTTCGTGGGGGGGGGAGAAAGTAGGGGGCACACAACCCAGCTTGAGCTACGGTTTGGAGGGAGGCGACGAGAGGCTATCTGTGCATTTTGGCACTTCTAACCTGTTCTGCTTCTTTTCTAGCCATATTGCAACTCTTAAAAGCGAAACAACAATTTTAAAAAACGAGAGGGGAGGGGGACATAAGAAAGGATGGGGAGGGGGTGTGTGTCTCCTCTTCCCCAGAGTTATCCAAAAGGGACCTCACCTTTGGGTAGACTCCAATAACGGCACCTCTCTTTTCCTTCCCCCTCTCCCTACTCCCTCCCTCCCACCAGGCCTTCGTTCTCCACTCGATTAAGGGATAATTTTTAATATATATGCAATAAATGTTCACTTTGTTAGATTGAATGACAGCCTTTAATCACGGCGGGGCTGTCTCTCGCCATCCATTACGGGCAAATGAGGCCTCGCCGGGGACATATTCCGCGTTGGATCCATTTATTTCGAAAGCTGGGCTTGATAGAGCAATAACAATTTGGTTAAACTTGACACTTGGTCTTCGGGGGGTTATCAGGCCCGCGAGTCCCACCCTCGAGGGACCACGGAATGGGATGCGGAGGGGGAGATGGGATGGGGTGGAAGGGAAGGAGATCGGAAAGCGGCTCGCAACGGGATTTCAGTACAACTCCTCCTCGGCTTACGACCACCGCGGAGCCCGTCGCAAAGTGAAACTAAGTGAGCCCGGGCCCCGCTTTACGACTTTTCTTGTCGTGAAGTGAGTCATGGCGGTTGGTAAAGGAGTAACCCGGTTGTAAAGTCCTCCTGGCTTCTCCACTGCCTTTGCCAAATGGGAGCAGCAGAGACATTGCGATCGTTGTAAGTGTGAGTCGGTTGCATTTGGATCACGTGACCGCGGGGAATTCTGCAACGGCCTTAGGTGTGAAAAAACAGCCCCCGGTCCCTTTTTTTTCAGGGACGTGGTCACTTTGAACGGACACTAAATGAATTGTGATAAGTCGAGGACTAGTACCTGTATTAGATTTCTTCCATCAGGGTAAAGATCTCTGCCCCACCGAAGCTGAACCTCAAAAATCACTTTTCCCCCGAGTTCATTTCTTGCTCGTCCTCTTTCTTGGCCCTGAGGTAAAGTTGTCCCAGATCCTTTCTGGCTTGAAAACCCATTTCAGACTATCTGTCTGGCTATCCATACTGGTTACTACCGGTTCTCTCTGCGCATCCGCTTTGTTGCGCGATC